>VZRH01004945.1:2259927-2280354 GCA_013397555.1 Urocynchramus pylzowi | reverse complement strand
AGCCCCCCGCGTGCCCACCCCGCCGCAGGGACGGGCCCCCCCGCACCCAAATATCCACAGCTTTGCGGAGAACCGTGGGATTCTTCAGGCTGGGGAAGATCCTTCAGGAAAATTGAGTTTGATCGTTCCCGCTGCGCTGCCACGGCCACCGCTGCCCCTTGTCCCCAAGTGCCACATCCACGTGGCTGCTGAATGACTCCACCCCTGCCCTGGCAGCTGTGCCAGGGCCTGACCCCCCTTTCCAGGAGGAATTTTCCCAAAATCCACCCTGAGGCTCCCCTGAGGCCGTTCCCTCTCCTCCTGTCCCTGTTCCCTGGAGCACAGCCCGACCCCCCGGCTGTCCCCTCCTGGCAGGAGCTGTGCAGAGCCACAAGGGCCCCCCTGAGCCTCCTTTTCTCCAGGCTGAGCCCCTTCCCAGCTCCTCAGCCCTTCCCAGCTCGCTTCCTTTCCTTGGATATGTATCCAATGAAGTTATTTCTTTTAAAAATAAAATGGGATCAGCACTTCCAGAACAGCCTGGATCCTGCTGTCCCAGTCCTGCTCCCTTGTGGCCTCTGAGTCTCCAAGTCCAAGCTGAATTTGGGGTGGTTTGAGGTCTCTGCTCCCAGCGAAGACTTCAATAAATAACAAATTTATTGTTGCAAATAAAACCAGCCTGGAATTGGATTGTCCCTGGCGAAGCTGCTCAAGCCAGACCTGACAGAGCACCTGGCTCTGCCTTGATACCATAAACCCATCTCAGGGCTGCTTCTGATGGAATTTAAAGCCTGTTGGCCTCCAGTGGAAAATTCCTTGGAGGAAGGGCAGGGCGAGGGGTTGGCAGGCTGGAAGTGCTCAGAAAGAGGGATATCACTGACCTGATGGGGAATGGATCAACAAAACCCCGAATTCCCAAAGCCTGGCTGAGCTCCTCCAGCCCTCAGCATCTTCTGGCTCTGGGAAAAGTCTGGGTACCAAGATGCTCCTGGAGGCTGATTTTAAACCTAAATCTTTTTAGGAATTTCTTGGTGTAGGGATCTGCTGGGGTTCTGTTGTTTTGGGGTGGTGCTTTTGTCCTGAGCACTCCCATTCAGGTTGAAATTTCCCCCATGAATATTCATATTTCAGCAGGGCCCCCTTCTTACACTGGTATTTCTAAAAGCATTTCTTTAAAAGTCTCCTGAATAAAAAATCATGGAATGGCTTGGGTTGGAAAAGACCTTAAGTTCCTCTAATTCCAACCGTGAAATCTTATTGTTTTGACCTTCACTGGCTGCTTAAAAAAGAATTTACCTGACCAAGATTATTGAGCATGGAATGATGACCAATATGGCTTTCCTGGAAAGCCCAGCTCGTTTAGGAATTAATTAATTAGGACAAAATTACCTGCTGGGGAAGGCTGCTGCAGATTTTTTAACCTTGGAGGGAAATTCTGTGGGGATGGGAATGCTCAGCACTGCTCAGGCCCTGTTCAGTGGCCCCAAGTTGGGCAGCAAGGGGGGCAAATTCTGGCCTTGATTTTCCTTTTGGGATCCAAGACATCCAAGCAGGTTTTCCTGCCTGTTGGCTCTCGTGGTCCCTTCCCACCCGTCCCAGTGGGCGCCCAAAATCGATGGCCTTGACTGGGAGGAGTCAAGGAATGCTGAGGAATGTCTTGGGATGCTTTGGCTGCTCCTTCCAGATCCCTCTGCTCCCTGCGAGGCCCTGGGGCTTGGCTCCAAGGAGCTCAGCAGGAACTTCCAGGACCTTGGAAGGACCTGCTGAGCTCCCAAGGAGTAAGCCCCAGGGTGGTGGCCCCAGTTCTGGCTTTGGTGGCCCCAGTTCTGGCTTTGGTGGCCGTGACTGTGCAGAGCCAGGAGCTTTGTGGATCCCTCAGCCGGGGGTGAGGGTGGGAAAGGAGCCAATTTATGGTAGGGAATGGCCTTGGGGAATACAAACAGCTTTGGAAAAAGCTCTGGGTGTTTTCTGGGACTTCTGGAAGACACGGGGTGGGATGATGCCGCTGTCACTTGTCCCCAAGTGTCCTTTACACCTCGGGGTGCGAAGCGCTGCTCTCACCGGCTCCTCTCCTTTCCCTCCTTCCCTGTGTCCCTCAGGACCACATTCCCGTGCCCTACCAGCCAGATTCCAGCAGCAACCCCTCGTCCACCACGTCATCCACGCCGTCCTCGCCGGCGCCGCCGCTGCCGCCCAGCGCCACCCCCCCGTCCCCGCTGCACCCCTCCCCGCAGTGCCCGCGCCAGCAGAAGCAGTTCAACCTGCCAGGTACTGCCACCCCCCCTCCCCGTGTCCCCACCTGCCCCCCTGAGGGGGGACTTGTGTCTTGGGGTGTCCTTGGCACGTGGGTCAGCTCTGCCTGGTTCCCTTCCTGGGTTTGCGCCGGGCTGCGGAGGAGGTGGAAGGGGAAATGGGGAGAAAAGGTGAGAAAAGGTGAGTTTAGGATCATTCAGGCTGGGAGGTCTCTGGTCAAACCTTGTTGCCTTCTGCTTTAAGGCAAGGTGACCTGGTTTTGAGGAGCAGCACGGCGACCCAAACTCACCAGGGCCGCTCGGGCCAAAGACGCACGCTGACACCAATGGGGGATGGTCAATGGCCTTTCTTGTCTTATCTCGTAGGGTTAAATAGTCCAGGGGGCTTCACCACGTCAGAGGGGGTCTGCAGTACCATCTGTGGGTAGTAAGGAGTGGAAAGTTGCTGGAGTTAGGGGGTTACATTCCTAGGGTGATGGCTTATCCCAGGGGATTGAGGGAGAAGGATCCTGCTGCTTTCCGTCACATCCGTGATCTTCCCTTCGCCTGTCCCTATCTGCCACAGAACCTCCTGCTTGAAGGGGGGTCAGAGCCCGAGGATTGATCTGCTCTTGGAATCCTCCAAGGTTGGAGCCAGCCCAGCTTCTGCTGCTCTTGAGGCTACAAAGCCTTTCCAGGCGTGGGTTTTCCATTTTTCCATGGATTTCCAGGCGTTTCTCCTCAGGTGCAAACAGAAACCAGGGGCTGACCCCTCTGTGGGAGCAAATGGGGTGACCTTGACATGTTTTTGGGGTGATGGGTCCTCCCCACCAGTATGTGTGGGGTGACAGATGATTCTGGGAATGTCTGACGTGGCTTGTCCCATGGAATCTGGACCTGGGATCCATCTGCTCCAGGAGCTCCATCTCTTCAGGGATGGTGGGAGAGGCAGGGAGGTCGTGGTGGCTGCAGGACGCAGAAGTTGTGGAAGATGGCCCAAAAAGCTCCTCCTGGGCTGAGGATGTATCAAAGCCTGTGCCAGCATCTCTGCCTTCCTTTGGGATGCCCTGCTGCTCCAGGAAAGGTCCCTTCCAGGAGGGAATGGCTCAGCATCACTCCTGGAAGTGTGTCCACCTGCTCCCAAAATGGAGCTGGCGAGGGGAGAGGAGATCTCTGGGGTGCTGAGGCACTCCTGGCTGTCCCGGTGGCCCTGCCTGGTCCATGGCCTCTTTGCTGGACCAGGCTGAGGTCCTGCACCCCCAAAATCCCAGGATTAATGAAGGGGTGTGGTCGGAAGGAGGCTCAGGATGGCTTCTCCAGAGGAACCAGGCAGAATCCTCATGCTCCGTGGTGGTGCCTCCATCTTGAGCAGTCTCCGGTGAGAGAGGAAGAGGAGAAGGAGGAGGAAGATGAGGAGGAAGTTGCCTGGCAGAATCCAGAAGCAAACACTTCCAGAAGCTGGGAAAGCCCCCCCCCAGCAACCAGCCACCCATCGTGTCACCTTCCCGAGAGGTGGCAGTCCTTGGAGTGCCTGGGGTGCGGGCGGGATCCCGGAACGGCGCGAGGAAGCCCTGGGCGCTCCCGGGAATGGTGTGACCCATCCAGAGGCTCAGGATTTCACCAGGCACAGCCCTGGAGCCTCCAAGGTCTGGGAGGACACGGCGTGAGTTCCATGCTGCTGCGACCCAGCCCAAGGAGCTCTTCCAGAGCCGAATTATCCCGGTGTCTCGGCATCCCAATCCCCCTGCCTGGCTCCGGGGGGATCCAGCCTTTGGGAACCCCATCGTGGTCACTTCTGGAGCAGACACCTCCCCCTGGGGTGTTTTGGGACATTATTTCATGTGTTTTGAAGCAGAAACCATGGATTTCACCCCCCTTTGGGGAACTTGGAACACTTTCCCAGCTGGCAGAGACAGAGCAGGGCAGGATCAGACCCTGGCATCCCTGGGGGGTGTTTGCTTCCTGTTTTATTCCCATCAGGAGCAGAATGGGATCCCAAGCAGGCCTTACCCTGCTTTCATCTTCCCAGCTGGGAAGTTTTCCTTGGTTTATCCCATCAAGATGATCATCTCAGGGATTAGGATTTGAGCTTGGAAATGGTGACACGGGTGACCTCCTCCTGCTGGAGTTACCTTCCAGGCTCCTTTGATGTTGGCTCAGCTCCTGCTGCAGGGCTGAGGTCGGACTTTGGGGTCTCCAAGCTGGAGGGGGGAAGCTGAGCCACGGCCCCTGGGGTCTTGGAGATAAGAAGGTGACTCCTGAGCTGGTGCCAACCTCTGGTGGCCTCAGCAGCTCCGAGTTCTTCACACCCACGACCTCCTGCCCATGGAATTGGATCAATCCTTGGGCTGAAGGTGGGAGCTGGTGGATGTTCCCAGCACCCAGAGCCTCTCTGAGCTCTGGCTTTGGACAGCGGCTCTCGGGACTCCTTCCAGGAAGGACACGGCTCCAAAGCAAGGGGAAAAAGGGTGGAACGTGGCCCAAACAGGCAGCAGTTCCAAACCCAACACTTGGCATCTCCGTGATGCCAAGACATTCCCAAATTCCACTTGAGGGCCACTGCTGGCAAGCTGGCGTCCAGACCCCACCAGTGACCTCATGGATGACATCAACGCTCTCCAAATGGTGCAGAAGAGTAGGTGTGAGGGGAAAAATTTAATTATAATCCAGCAAAAGTCTTGATTTTTTGGCCTGGGCATCCTGTGTGCCGTTTTGGAATATGGAGTGTTCCCTATGGGGATAGGGAAGTGGGAGAGGTTGGATCACACAGGAGGGGTTCACACAACCGGGGTTGAGGTTTCCTGGTGAAGAACTGGGCGCAGGTTGGAGCTTTTCCAGCTCCACAGGTCAATGCTGAACCCTTGTTCCTCTTTTCCAGCCTCCCATTACTACAAGTACAAGCAGCAGTTCATTTTCCCAGGTAAGGCTCTCTGGAAGTTTTTCCTTGGATGCTGGGATTTCTCCTGGTGGGGGTGGGTGCGTGGCCAGCTCTCCAAACCCCTGGATTTGTGCTGGGGTGGGATTTCTCCTCACAGCCTATTGGTGCTGCTGGGTTGGGTGGCCCTAAGTGACCCCCAGCCCTACTCAGGGTGTCACTAAAAGGGACCTGGGGGTGAAGGGGGGGGTTGAATTCCCTTGGACACCCCCAGGGGTCTCTGACTCCTCTCTCTTGCTCCCAGATGTGGTGCCTGAGACGCCGACCCGAGCCCCGCAGGTCGTCCTGCACCCCGTCACCTCCAACCCCATGTGAGTGCCTCCCCCTTCCCATCCCCTTGAAATCCCTAAAATCAGAGGGTTTTGGGGAAGCTGCAAGAGGCAGGCCTCAGAGACAGCAGATCGACCAGGATTGACTCCTTTTCTGTAGGATCCTGGGATTTATAGTCTTTAGTGGCCGTGGAATGGGATATGACTTATAGGATCACCATGTCTGAGTGGCCTGGGGAGTGGAACTCTCCCAGAAAGGCATTTTGTTATTTATGGGATTAATAATAATAATTTGTAATATATTTATATGACATTTTAAACCACCCAGGGCTGTTCCAGCTGATCCCTCATTCAGAATTTCCCTAATTCCCCCTTAATTGTCAGGAGCAGCAGACCCCAGTCATGGACCTGGGGGTGGGAGGTGCTGAGTGAACAGGGAAGAACTGGAAAACCAGTCAGATTTGGGTGCTTTCCTGCAGGGAGAGGATCTTTGAGCCCTCCACTTCTCCAAAATGATTGAAAAACTCCTTTTCTTTCCTTCTGCGCTTCTGCTTTGGCTGGTGTTGGTTGCAAAGAAATCTTAGAAATCCCTGAAAATGCCTCGAGTGTGGTCAGGGTCAGTGGTGGGGGTAAATCTGTCCCTTTCCCTGGGTTAGTGACACCTTCTCCTCTCTGATCCCTTTATCCCTGGGGCAGGAAGAGGGACTGCTCCCCAGATCCCAGTGTTTTTCCATGGTGTTAATTCCATAATTCTTTTAACAGCCTGGAAGGAAACCCATTGCTTCAAATTGAAGTGGAGCCCACCTCGGAGGTGAGATGGCTCCTGTGCTTAATGGGCCTTGCTTTTAAGGATATCTTGGGGCACATTTCCTAGGAAATGGAGACGTTTCCCATCTGTGCAGTGGAATTGCTGATAATTGAATTAAAGTCCAGGCATCCGTGTCCCACCCCCCATGGAGAGGGACCCTCCTGGGCTTCGAGTTTGGAATTCAATGAGGTTTTTTAGGAGGCATTAAAAATGCAGTGGGAGGGAAGATGAGGATGCAGCTTTTAGGGGGTGTTGTAAATCCTGTAGGAAGTCTAAATGGACCATCAAGGGGTCTGGGAATAATGGGAATTAACAGAGCACAGCTCAGCCAGGGGAGGATGAAACTCTTTTAAGACAAATTAATGAAATCTCTGATGGGTCACAATCCTAAATTCAGCCCCAGGATGGGGTCAAAAGGCTCCACAGGGAAGCGACGGAGTCTCCACCTCTGGAGGGATTTATAGCCCTGTGCTCATGGCACTTGGGGACATGGGCTTGTGGTGGCCTTGGCCATCCTGGGGAAGGGTTGGAGTGTCTCCCAGATGGCTTTTCCAGCCTTAAGGATTCCACGATTCCGTGAAAATCTGGGATTCTGCCGACTTTGTGTAGAACGGGGCTGCTCCGTTGGCGTTGGGAGGCACCGGCCTGGCTCCTCTGGGCCTGAGCGAGCAGGAGTTGGATCAGTGGGGGTTTCCCCCCAGTTTCCTCCCTGTTTTATTGTTCCCCACGCCCTTTTCCCCCTGCACAGAACGAGGAAGGCGCCGAGGAGGTGCAGGAATCCGAGGACGACTTCGAGGAGATGAACCTCTCGCTGCTGTCCGCGCGCAACTTCCCGCGCAAGGCCAGCCAGACCAGCATCTTCCTGCAGGAGTGGGACATCCCCTTCGAGCAGCTGGAGGTCGGGGAGCTCATCGGGAAGGGCCGCTTCGGGCAGGTGTTCCACGGGCGCTGGCACGGGGAGGTGGCCATCCGCCTCATCGACATCGAGCGCGACAACGAGGACCAGCTCAAGGCCTTCAAGAGGGAGGTCATGGCCTACCGGCAGACCCGGCACGAGAACGTGGTGCTCTTCATGGGGGCCTGCATGAGCCCTCCCCACCTCGCCATCATCACCAGGTTGGAGCTGGTTTTTTCTGTCCGAAAGTTTGTTTTCCCTGTCCAAAAAATGCGGTTTTTCTGTGGTTTTTTCACTCCTGCCCAACGGTGCCGTTGGGTTGGGTTTGCTCCCCTAAGGAGGGGTGTTCTCCGTGTGCTGTATCCATGTTCTCCACATGCTGGGGTTTGTGGTGTGGAGCACACAGCAAATCCAAAAATCTGCCCAGGCAGGACGTTCTTCTGTAGGAGGGGATCTCCAGCCAGGAATGGTTTGTTTTATCCAGGGGCAGGAAGCGTCATGGAATCATGGTGTGGCTTGGCTTGGGTTGGGAGAGACCTTAAAGCCAGTCCAGGGCTCTAACACCTTCCACTATCCCAGGTTATTCCAGCCTGGCCTTGGGCACTGCCAGGGATCCAGGGGCAGCCACCCTGTGCCAGGGCCTGCCCACCCTGCCAGGGAACAATTCCCAATTCCCAGTATCCCATCCATCCCTGCCCTCTGGCAGTGGGAGCCATTCCCTGTGTCCTGTCCCTCCAGGCCTTGTCCCCAGTCCCCCTCCAGCTCTCCTGGAGCCCCTTTAGTAACTGGAAGACTGGGAGGCTTCTTGCACCTTTCAGGGGAGCGAGCTGGGATTGTTGGGGGTTTCCAGACCACCCAACACCTCCACAGCTTTCTCGGTCTCAAGGCATTCCCAAACTCCTGCCCTCACCCACATTCCCAATGGGAATCCAGCACAGAGTCCCCTCCACAGAGTCTCCCTCAGGTGTAATCTGTGCTTGGTTGGGCAAAAAATCCCACCTGGCCTGGAGGCAAAGAGGCTGCAACTGCTCCCAGAGCAGCCGTTGTCATGGGAAATACATTTATTCCAGGGAATTCTGTGATTTCCTTCACCTCCAGACCATGCCTTCAGCCACGGGACTGGACACGGTCCTGCTTTTCGTCCCACCCAGGTTATTTTCTCCCAGAGAAGTTTCTCCAAGGTGAGGTTGAATTTTTTCCTCCTGGCAGCATTTCAAAAAGCAATGGAATGGCACCGCTTCCAACAGCCATCAGTGATGAAATATTGCATCATCTTTTCCTAATGTCCCTAATTTTCTCTTGAAAGTGGCACCTCCCAGTCCCTGGTACCAGATGGGGTGGCACTGCAGGTGCTCTGCTGCCTCTTTGTCCAAAACAAAAGGATTTCACCCCAAATTTGTGTTCCCTCATCCCTGCTCCGGTGGGCTCATGGATGGTGTTTGCCTTGGGAGTTTCACCCTCTGGGGTCGGGGTGACCCCAAAGCGGGGCCAGCTCTCCCCAGCTGGCGACTGGAATAAAAGATGCCTTTTATTCAGGACCAAAAATGAGCCATCTGGGGAAAATTCCGCAGCATTTCCATCTATTGGGTAGCTCCAGGCCAAAAGCTTTTGGGAGAGTGTGCAAACACATGTATTGATGGATGAGTCAGAGCCCCCACCCGTGTGTCACGCCGTGTTCCCAAAGGAAAAGGCGGCGTCTCCATCCCCCTTTGCAGCCCCCATTTGCTCAGCTTTTCAGGGCTATTCAATAGCAAAACCTGGGAAATGTATTCCTCGATTTTTTAATTTTTTTTTTTAATTTTTTTTTTTTTTTTTAATTTGAGCTGTGGAATGTTTTCTCTTCAGTTTTCTATACAGAATGGGTCTTTCTGTAAAAGCAGAAAGGTGCCATTTCTGACAGTTGGACAAAATCAGCCTGTGTGCTGCTGCATCCTGGTGAATTAATGTGAGGAACGTGGAGCTCTGCTCATCCTGTTCCTCTTCCAGCTGCACTCGGTCCTGGTTTTTAAGGTCAAAATGTAAATGCATTAAATTGCCCAAAATATAACCCAAGCTCACAACATTTCCAGGCATCATTTGTTTGTTCTTACAACCCACTTTTATCTGCAGCCTTTCAAAGTTGAACCAATATCAGCTTTAAACCAAAGGACAGTAGGGCTAGATGGGATTTTGGGAATTAGGAATGGTTCCCTGGGAGGATGGGGACACCCTGGCACAGCTGTGGCTGCCCCTGGATCCCTGGCAGTGCCCAAGGCCAGGTTGGACAGGGCTTGGAGCACCTTGGGACAGTGGAAGGTGTCCCTGCAGGCTGGAATGGGATGAGCTTTAAGGTCTCTCCCAAGCCAAACTATTCCATGATTCCGTGAGAACTTTGCAATTGCAACTGGAAACCTGTGTGATTTCTCCTGCTGGGATTTCTGGGGTGCAGGAAAATCGATGGGGCTCAGCTCAGTCTCAGAGGATTTTTGGGAAGCCCAGGATGGTGTGAATACATATCCCATAGCCTGGAGGTCACTTCCAAACAAAATTTTCCTGCTTTGACGCTTCCTGTTCTGCTGTTCTGTGACAGCACAGGAATCTGGATTTTGGAATAGTTTGGGTTGGAAGGGAACTGAAAGCTCATCCCATCCCACCCCCTGCCATGGGCAGAGACATCTTTCACTGTCCCAGGCTGCTCCAAGCCCTGTCCAACATTCCTTGGGCACTGCCAGGGATCCAGGGGCATCCACAGCTGCTCTGGGCACCCTGTGCCAGGGCCTGCCCACCCTCCTGGGGGAAACTTTTCCTTATGTCTGATCTAATCCCTACATCCCAGGATGCTTCCTTGCTCTTGTGCTGGCACTCCTCATCTGAACATTTTTGGGAAGTCTCTGGTGTGGGGAAAAGCCTTCTCACCACGTGGAGCTTTCCCTCCCATCCACGTTTCAGGATTTTCCTAAGGGATATGACAGCCCTGGGGGCTTTTCTGCCAGGAGAGCTGCACCCTGTGCCGTGTTGTAGGGAATGAGGCGGGGAAGGGGGCAGTGTGGGAATGTCCAGGATACTGGGAATGGTGCAGGATGTTGGGAATGGCCCAGGAGGTGGCACTGGGGGAGCATCACTCTCCCAACAGGACCTTCCCAAAAGGACCAAAGTTTTCCTGGCGGGTTTATGGGAATAACTTTAAACCAGGCTTTGCTGGGAGAGGGAGAAAATCATTCCCAGCTGCCTGAGGAGGGGATTACGACTATAAACCCAGGAAATCAGGATTTCCTCACCCTCCCTGTGCCCATTCCTGGGGCAGGACTCTCTGTGTGTGTGTGGAAAATGCCACTTTTCTCCCGGGAGCCCACAAGTGGCCACTCGAGGCCGTTTTTTCCCACCGAGTCCCAGCAATTCCTTGCAGTTGTGGCAGAAATCTCCATTTCCCTGCACGTCTGGGAGCAGCTGCGTGTCCCTGGGAAGGGGCTTCACCACGTCGTGCCACCGGCGCTGCCGGAAGGGGGTTATTTATAGCTGGGTTTATTTTTACTTTTCCCCATCCCGACGTTTTCCTTCCTGATTGCCTGTGATATTCAGGGATCGTCTCATTAGCAGAAAGAAATTTCCCCATCCAAACAGCACGGCCCACAAGGGGGAAAAAATGGAAGGGGAAACTGAGGCAGCAGGTGGCCGAGGGTGGGACAGTTAGGGTTAAAAATCTGATTTTTTCCCTGTATTAACATTTTTATGGATAAATGGGACCAGCAGTGTTTAATATATTCATCAATGATAAAAACAGTGGGATTGAGGCTGGAAAAGAGAAGGCTCCAGGCAGAGCTCAGAGCCCCTGCCAGGGCCTGAAGCTGGTCCAGGAGAGCTGGAGAGGGGCTGGGGACAAGGGCTGGAGGGACAGGACACAGGGAATGGCTCCCACTGCCAGAGGGCAGGGATGGATGGGATATTGGGAATGAGGAATTGTTCCCTGGCAGGGTGGGAGGGGGTGATATGGAATTCCCAGAGCAGCTGCAGCCACTCCATCCCTGGAAATGTCCAAGGCCAGGCTGGACAGGGCTTGGAGCAGCCTGGGACAGGGGAAGGTGTCCCTGGCCAGGGCAGGGGTGGCACTGGGTGGGCTTTAAGGTCCCTCCACCCCAAACCATTCCATGATTCCTGAGCTGTCTCTTACCGCGACAGAGAAGCAGAAATCCAGCATTTTTCAGCAGTGGGAGTGCGAGGAACGGTTCCATCAGAGCTGCTAATGGGTTTTCTCTTGGGTAATGAGCGCTGGGGACAATTAACATCCATCTTAATTAGTCTGGAGCAGGAGCGGGTGCGAGCCTTGGTGCTTTGAGCGCTGCTTAATGGACGGCGGGAAACGGCGGCGCAGTCCTGGGCTGGGCGGGAAGGAAAGGGCTGGAAAAACTCCCTGTTTGTTGGAATGAAGAGTTGGTTTTGCTGCTGGGGAATGTGACAAAGCCAGGCCTGGGTAAACTCGGCTCTACCTCTGTTCCAGGCCCCCAGAGCAGGAGCAGAGGTAAAGCCTCAGCCACCCAAGGGGCCTTCCAAGGATCAAGTCCTTTCCTAATCCTGATAAAATGGCTCCAGCCACCCATGAAAGCAGAAACTCATTTTAGGAGTCAGGGTGTTCCTTCTGAGGGAAAAAAAGGGGGGATTTGAATCCTTATTGATGCTCCCAAGGCTCCAGGTGCTCCTTGAGTCTGTAATGGAAGCAGGGGATCAGCACACTGCATGCAGCGCGGTCGGGAATGTTGTTTGGGAGAAGGGAGCGAGGTTACCCAGTCTGGGAGAAGATTTGAGCTGGAGTTTGCCCAGGAGAAGCTTTGAGCTGGAGTTTGCCCAGGAGAAGATTTGAGCTGGAGTTTGCCTGGGAGAAGATCTGAGCTGGAGTTTGCCTGGGAGAAGCTTTGAGCTGGAGCTTGCCTGGGAGAAGAGTTGAGCTGGAGCTTGCCTGGGAGAAGAGTTGAGCTGGAGTTTGCCTGGGAGAAGAGTTGAGCTGGAGCTTGCCTGGGAGAAGAGTTGAGCTGGAGTTTGTCTGGGAGAAGAGTTGAGCTGGAGTTTGTCTGGGAGAAGAGTTGAGCTGGAGTTTGCCTGGGAGAAGAATTGAGCTGGAGCTTGCCTGGGAGAAGATTTGAGCTGGAGTTTGCCTGGGAGAAGATTTGAGCTGGAGTTTGTCTGGGAGAAGCTTTGAGCTGGAGTTTGCCCAAAGAATATTTGAGCTGGAGTTTGGTCAGGAGAAGATTTGAGCTGGAGCTTGCCTGGGAGAAGATTTGAGCTGGAGTTTGCCTGGGAGAAGATTTGAGCTGGAGCTTGCCTGGGCTTTGAGCTCACACTGGCTTGTGAGGGGGATTTGGGGCAGCTTTTCCAAGATTCCTTGGGTTTTTAGTTAAAAGCTCCAACGTGGCTCTCAGAGCTTGTGTGAGGAGTCTGGGATTGGCTCCCTGGGATGCTCCAGGCTGGGTTTTGACCCCTCTCTTGTCACACCAGGGTGACTTCAGCTTTCCAGGGTGCCACCAGGGCTGTGTGGCCATGATTTATGTCCCTGCTGGGGAGACCAAGGAGAACATTGAGGAACATTAGGAATTAACCTGACCTTGGCAGAGCTGTGTAAAGAGAATTAATTTGTTGAAAGTGCCTTTGGAGCAGAGGAACTTGGAATGTTTCTGCTGGAGAGGGAGCATCTCCTAAACCCTTCCCTGGAGCTGCTGGTGGCAGGGGGGTGGAGATAAACCCAGTCCCTGTCCTTACAGGAGGTATCGAAGATGAAATGAGAGTTGGCTCTTTTTTCTCTGTGGAAAACAGGTTTTAATGACAGGAACACATTCCCTGGCACTAATTAATAGGGAAGGCATGAGGGTGAGGGATGGGAAGAATATCCAAGGCACTTCAGCTGTTTATTCATGGATAACTTCAGTGCATGGACCAAATACTGGGGCTTACTTTGATTTTTTAGTAGATTTCCATTCTGGATTTTGCCAATATTTAATGTTTGGCTCTGCTGCTGGGAGGAACAAGCCCTTCACAAGGGATGCTCTCCCATCCCTGGAGTTTGTTCCCTCTGGGCATGGAAGAGCTCTGGACAAAGCTCAGCTTTAGCCTCTCCCAGTGCCAGATCTCCTGACCTTTACAGGCACAGCCCAGCTGGGAAGGATTTGGGGCTTGTAAATCTTAATGCCCAGGAAGCTGGGGATATTTAACCTGATTTGAAGGATGGGAGGAAAGGGGAAGGGTGGAAGCCGTGGCACTTAAGATGGAACAGATTGGGGGGGTCTGTTTTTAGCCTGTGGATGCTCTGTGATGCTTGCAGCCAGCTCCCTGTCCCCTCCAGGGCATCCAAATTGTCCTTTGAGCTTTAACGAGCCACAAATTGAAGGAACAACCAGGTCAGGAGGGATGGAGCCCTGGGCAACCTGCAGGGTATCACTGCCCATGGCAGGGGTTGGGATTGAGAGGATCTTTAAGGTCTCTTCCAACCCAAACCATTGCAGAGTTCTATGAAATTGGATTTTTCTCCTCAATGGGCTCAAAATGAATCCTCCCAGCCTTCTCTCCTGCGTTGGGAATTGAAGGAGAAGCTCTAAATCCTGTTCAGTAGGGGAAACTGAGGCACAGAGGTGCCACCTTGTTTTCCTCCATGCCAGGCTGGAGCCATGCACTGACAGGACACAGGGAATGGCTTCCCATGGACAGAGGGCAGGGTTAGGTNCACAAATTGAAGGAACAACCAGGTCAGGAGGGATGGAGCCCTGGGCAACCTGCAGGGTATCACTGCCCATGGCAGGGGTTGGGATTGAGAGGATCTTTAAGGTCTCTTCCAACCCAAACCATTGCAGAGTTCTATGAAATTGGATTTTTCTCCTCAATGGGCTCAAAATGAATCCTCCCAGCCTTCTCTCCTGCGTTGGGAATTGAAGGAGAAGCTCTAAATCCTGTTCAGTAGGGGAAACTGAGGCACAGAGGTGCCACCTTGTTTTCCTCCATGCCAGGCTGGAGCCGTGCACTGACAGGACACAGGGAATGGCTTCCCATGGACAGAGGGCAGGGTTAGGTGGGATTTTGGGAAGAGATTCTTCCCTGTGAGGCCTCGGCACAGGCTGCCCCATCCCTGGAAGTGTTCCAGGCCAGGCTGGATGGGGCTTGGAGCACCCTGGGATAGCGGAAGGTGTCCCTGCCCATGGCTGGGGTGGGGTGAGATCATCTTTAAGGTCCCTCCCCACTCAAACCATTCCATGCTTCTCTGATCCTGGACCATTCCCAAAGTGCCTTCCAGGTCCTGCCCTTCTCTCCCCACTCCTGAGTGTCTTTTGGGAAGGGAAGCCGTGGATTCCTGCCTCCCCTAACCCCATCCACGTTCAAACTCCCACTTTGGGCGCCAGACCCTTCTCCTCTGCCTCTGTTGTTGTCCCTTTTCCTACTTTTCTGCCGCATTCCCTTGCCTGGCAGTTAATGGAGCTCGTAGATCATATAACAAATAGGGATCGACTTCATGCCAGGAGCTGGATCAGAATGGATTGACCCCTGGGAATACACTCCCTCCCAATCGATGCCAGCCCATCAGGCCGGATAAATCTTGATAACGACTGACAACGGGAAAGTCAATATGGGAATTAATATATACATTAAGCCTGGGTATATCTTCCAGCAGCTTGGGGAGGGAATATCCCCAGCCAAGAAAAAAGCAGCAGCTTGATCCTCCGTGTTTGATGTGGAAACATCGGGGCTGGCTGAGCTTTTCTTACCCACTGGAGCATCAAATCCCCGCCGGCGGCCGCTCCTGAGCGTGGAGGATGCTCCAGGAGGAAAGATTTCCTTTGTGTTTTAAGAGTGTTTCCAAAGGCCATGGAAGTATTGCTGGTTTGGCCCTGATTTCTCCAGGAAAGTGCTTAGCACAGCGGGATTCGCTGTGCTGGAGAGGGAGGGATTTAAAGAAATGCCTCTGATTAAGTGCCCCGCTGAGAGATGGTCCCAAAAAGTCCTTCCGCTCGTGCCAACTCTTCCCGTCCCTGTTGAGTGACATCCCTGCATCATTCCTGATTTTTTCCAAGCATCCTCAGGGCCTGGGATCCTCTTTGGGACAGAGCAGGGCTGCCTGTGGGGGATCGACGTGCTGGCACCCTGCCTAGCTGAAGAAACAGATCCTTCCTGCGACAGCAGCATTAACTTTTTATTAACAATAATCATTATTACTATTCCAAAGTGGAGCCGGGTTCCAGGGAGGCAGCCGGCTCAATCCAAAGTTTCTTTCCTTTCTCCAAAAGGGTTTTTAAATGTTTTTAAAAAATTTATTTTCCTTCCTGAAGTTCAAAACAGCGCAGAGAATATATCAGAGACAAGGAGGTCGAGGCGCCTCCACTCATCCCTGTGCACCCAACCCTCCCTCTCGGAGCCGATTCCGAGCGCGTCCTTTCCAAAGGCAGCAAGTGGCACCTGGAGCATGGAGCTTTTTCGGATGACTTGTTTGCAAGCCTGGCTTTAGCTAAGCCCCAGGGGCTGCTTTGCATTCACCTGGCTCCCAGCTCTTCTCCCCGCAGCTGGAGAAGAGCTCGTCTCCTCTATTTCCTCCAAATAAAAATGCATGGAGTTGGCTTTTTCCAAAGAACTTGTTTTCTTCCGAGGCGACGATGGAGTTGGAGCTACTTTTCGGGGAGGCAGATCCCCCTCCTCCTCCTTTTCCTCCTCCTCCTCCTCCTGCTGCAGCCCTTGTGGTTTGGCTGTAGTTATCTCGCGTGCCAGCTGCCGGCAGGAAAATTTTGCTGCCTAAGTGATATCCGTCAAAAGCCGGTGCTTCCACCGGCTGGAGACAGCGGGATGAGGGGAGCGTTGGCTCTCCAGGACTTTTCTGTTTCCTCCTGCTGGTTTGGCTCTGCAGAGGCTCCTCCATGAGGAGCAGGAGGGTCTCTCCCATCCCCGGGCTGGGGACATGGGCTCTGCTTGAAATGGCAGGAGTTGAATTCCCTGGCTGCCCGTCGGGGTGGCTTTGGGTCCGTTTGGAATGGGGTTGGATGGGAAGAGTATTTCCAGCCTGGGATCTGCTGGATGCTGGTGCTCAGGTCACGCCTTTTCTGGCACTGAGTTTTGGCTGCTGCTGCCATAGAAGCACTGAGTTGTTTAGACTGGAAATCCTCCTTAAGATTGTCAATTCCAACCATTCCCCCAGCACTGCCAAGGCCACCGCTGACCCGTGTCCCCAAGTGCCACATCCCCGTGGAGCTGTTGAATCCTCCAGGGATGTGCCAGGGCTGGACAACCCTTTCAGTGAAGAAATTTTCCCTCCTATCCTAGTTTTTCCTCCCTGGTCATGGTTGTGGAGTTTGGATGTAGAGGGCTGAGGAATTTCAGGTTGGATGCTGCCACTGCTCGCTCTGGCATTGGTGGGGAATCAAGGGGGTGAAATTCCTTATCCATTCAGAGGAAAACAAAGCCTCGGGATAAAAATGAACTCAAAGCTCTCCCCTTGCTGCTCTTACAGCCTTGTTCAATTTTCCTTTGTGTGAAACACCTCAGGAGCTGTTGAGTTCCAAAAGCACCATTGCCAGATGCCTGGAAAAGAGAAAAAAAAAAAGCCAATATATTGGAGCAGCTGGAAAACTTCCTAAATAAGTCAGGAACGTGCTGGAATGTGCAGAGCTCCTTCTTTCCCTCTCTGGCCCTGCTCAAATGAAATCAAATAAGTCCTGGCTCAGTGGTTCCTGTTGCTGTTTCTTTCTTAACATTCCCCAAAGGATCCTTTTTCCATGAAAACCTCAAAGTGGGTAAACTGCTGGGGAATGTGGGAGCATCCAAGCATCCTTTGCCGCGTCTTTCTTCCAGCACAGACGGAACCTGGGAGCAGAGGTATTTTTATATTAAAGCATTTTTTATTAATTCCCCACCTCGCTCTCTTCTCCAGTGTCTCCCCTGGGTCTGTAGTGCTGGCTGTCTCCATGGCTCCCGAGCTGCTTCCCTATAAATCCATATCCCGGCAAGGAATGAACTTCCCGGGGCCTGGCATTTATCACCTCTTTAATTGAATGGGCGTTTATGCGGATGGGAAGAGGGACGGGAAGCACAAAGCCCCTGGAGTGATGGAATGCGCCCCTCAACTGTTGGCTTGGGATGATCCCTGCTCCTGAGCAGGGGCCAGGATGGAGCCTCCATCCATGCAGGGGTGTTGGCCATCAATGTAGCATTATGGCCACCAGTACAGAGGTGGCGACCATCACTGTAGAGGTGTTGGCCATCAGTGTAGAGGTGTTGGCCATGAATGTAGTGTTATGGCCACCAGGATAGAGGTGATGGCCATCACTGTAGAGGTGTTGGCCATCAGTGTAGAGGTGTTGGCCATCAGTGTAGAGGTGTTGGCCATCAATGTAGCGTTATGGCCACCAGTACAGAGGTGGTGACCATCACTGTAGAGGTGTTGGCCATCAGTGTAGAGGTGTTGGCCATCAATGCAGAGGTGTTAGCCATGAATGTAGAGGTGATGGTCACCAGGATAGAGGTGATGGCCACCAATGCAGAGGTGTTGGCCATCAGTGTAGAGGTGTTGGCCACCAGTGTAGCGTTATGGCCACCAGTACAGAGGTGGTGACCATCAAGGTAGAGGTGTTGGCCATCAGTGTAGAGGTGTTGGCCATCAATGTAGCGTTATGGCCACCAGTACAGAGGTGGCAACCATCAATGTAGAGGTGATGGCCATCAGTGTAGAGGTGTTGGCCATCAATGCAGAGGTGTTGGCCATGAATGTAGTGTTACGGCCACCAGGAGAGAGGTGGTGACCATCACTGTAGAGGTGATGGCCACCAATGTAGAGGTGTTGGCCACCAGTGTAGTGACAATGACCATCAGTATAGAGGTGGTGGCCATCAATGTAAAGGTGATGGCCATCAGTGTAGAGGTGATTGCCACCAGTACAGAGGTGGTGGCCATCGAGGTAGAGGTGTTGGCCACCAGTGTAGGAGTAATGGCCGTCAATGTAGAGACAATGACCACCAATGTAGAGGCCTTGGCCACCAGTGCAGAGCTGGTGACCATCAGTATTGCAGAGAGGGGTAAAGACCCCCAAGGGATGGAAGATGGATGAGGCTGTTTTCCCATGGAACAGCAAAACCCCCAGAGGCAGAGCTCCAGCTCTTCCTCCCTCATCCCAAATTGTTCCTCTGCGAGCCGCCTTGGCTTTGCTCCCGCTGCTGATGTCTCCAGCCCACGTTGGGAATGCAGAGTGTTTATAAAGCAATTTGGGATTTGGCTTGCTTGGCTGAACACTTCAAAAACTCATTTTGAATTGAGAGTGGCATCTGCAGCAGGATGGGGCTGGGCCGGTCCTAATGCCGGGAAAGGCGGCGGGATGTGGATGCGGATGTGCCATGGGATGGGGGGTGATCCTGAGGACTCCCAGAAGGATCTCTGCATCTCTGTCCCAGCCACCTCCCAGCTCTGGATGGCTTTTGGTCACCTCATGGCACCAGGGCACGTGTCATCAACCCGCTCTGCCGCCAGGTGGGACGGAGAAGTTTGGGAGAAGACGACAAGAATTCCTTATGAATTTTCACTTCAGCGCTGAATAACCCGGGATCCATCTGAAGATGCAAATTATCTGCCTTGTTTTTGGCGTCGAGCGTAGGCATTTTGTGGCCTTGTCATCCACAGCCGTGTCCCTCAAAGCCAGGCTCAGCGGGGACCTCTCCAAGTGGAAAGGCAGAAGGCTCCGAGCGTGCCCCGGGCGCCGCTCTTTGTCCCGCCGGAACGGGGAGCGATTGAGGAGCGCGGAGAAGCGGAATCGTGGAGCTGTGCCATGAAAAGGTTCTGCAGGTGGTGGCTGAATGGGCTCAGGTGCTGCATAAAAGGTATCAACCGGGCTTTATCTCCTGTTGGCAGCTCCTTATCCTGCAGGAAAAGTCGGATCTGCCGGTGCGGCGGGCGCTCGGTGAATTCATTCGGAGCCGTTATTCATCGAGGGGAGGGGAGAAGCACCTGGGCTGCTTTGATGGCTCTGCCAGGGTCAGAGGAGCAGAGGTGACAGGGACGTGTCCTGGTGCCACCACCCCAGGTCCGGCTGTCCTCCTGCGGCGGCTCCATCCGCTGGGAAGGATTTGGAAATCCTGCAAGCGAAGCGGAAAGATGGGAATCTCACCGGCAAAGGGCAGCAAGCTCCGCTCTCGGGGTTATCTCAGCAGTTCAGATAGGCAGAAGTGTGAGGATTTTCCTCTAAACAACTCTTTCCCAGGAAAACAGCTGATCTTAACTCGCTGTGGGGCTGGAATCCAGCCCCGTTCCAGCGCTAATCCACTCATTGCATTTCCAGTGTCAATTTGTGACCAATTCAGATCACAGACAACTGGCTGGAGAATGGTTTTCTCTGGGGGAAAACGTGTTTTCCAGGGGTTGGGAAGGGCTGGGGGAACTCCTGTGTGCGCAGGCAGGTCATGGAGGTGGCAAAAGGCTGTTGTGTGGCAGAGCTTGCAGCTTGGTGGGTTTCTGGAGCAAATTAGTGCAGAAAAACACAGGCTGTGGGAGGACAATTCGTGTCCATCGTTATTCTGCTCACTTTGATCCGTTCCGGTTACGGAAACCCAAGGATTTTATCACTGATTTCCAAGTGCTCGGATCCTAATCTCCAGCAAATTCTCATTTGACTGCAGTCCAAATGTTGCAGGAGAGGGGAAGATGGCTCAGAGGAGCGCAGCTGCCTCGGGGATAAATCCAGCTGGGATGCTCAGGGAGGTGCTGGGACACCTGAGCAGGGAAAACCATCCCTGAGGAGGCACTCGCTGCCCTAAATCCCCACTGCAGCTCACTTGTGTCCAGCAGGACATTTCCTAACGCTCCCAGGGAGGAAATATTTGAAAGGGTGCTGCTGTCTTTTCAAAACCCGTGGGATGTGGGGCTTGATCCCGTTCCTGTTTCACTGAAATTCTGCTCTCTGCCCATGGAGCGATGTGGAGCTTCTGGCTTAGGAGCAGCAGGATCCTTTGTACCCGTGGGCTTCTGGAGTTTGGGGTTCTTCTGGGATTCATGGACTCATGGAATGGTTTGGGTGGGAAGGACCTTAAAGCTCGTCCCATTCCACCCTCTGCCATGGGCAGGGACATTTTTGTTATCCCAGATTGCTCCAAGCCCCATCCAAGAGGGGCTGGAATTATACAGTCCCTCAAGTCCTTTCCAGCCCAAACCACTCTGTGATTCTCTTTTATGATTCTGTGATTATTTTCACCCAAAAAGGACAAAACCTCTCCCAGGGGTCGAATCCAAGCTAGTGTGTGCTGGAATTCCCAGGGCAGGAGGAACTGGGCGAGGGGAAAGCAGTGGAGCCAAGCTGGGGGAGAGCAGCAGAATGAAACCCCGGAACTTTTAAT
>VZRH01004945.1:2248038-2259913 GCA_013397555.1 Urocynchramus pylzowi | reverse complement strand
CCCCCCCATCCAGCTGCCTTTGGTAATTAAGGCTCTGTAAATAGATTTTACTGTAATTGGTATGAGAAGGAAAATTGGAGGACATTGTACAGTGCATGGGGTTGGGTTGGGGGATTTTTTTCCCTGCCTGTCTTCCCTCTTTTGACTCATTTTACATCTGTGAGCTTTGTATNACTCATGGAATGGTTTGGGTGGGAAGGACCTTAAAGCTCGTCCCATTCCACCCTCTGCCATGGGCAGGGACATTTTTGTTATCCCAGATTGCTCCAAGCCCCATCCAAGAGGGGCTGGAATTATACAGTCCCTCAAGTCCTTTCCAGCCCAAACCACTCTGTGATTCTCTTTTATGATTCTGTGATTGTTTTCACCCAAAAAGGACAAAACCTCTCCCAGGGGTCGAATCCAAGCTAGTGTGTGCTGGAATTCCCAGGGCAGGAGGAACTGGGCGAGGGGAAAGCAGTGGAGCCAAGCTGGGGGAGAGCAGAGGAATGAAACCCCAGAATTTCTAATTCATTAACCAGAACGGAATCAAACCAGCATCTGCAGTCACCAAACCTCTTTAACAAGCTGTGTGTTGGGTGTTTCATTTCCCAGGCACAGGTATCCAGTATCATCTTTCCAAAGTTGCCTGGAATGAGCGTGGGCGGATAGAGAAAAGCAAAAAAAAAAATCTCTTTTTTGTGGGCGGGAGTCGAGGCAGCAGCCACCCACGTCCTCCATTATGATATTCAAATGTCAATATATTTAGGAGGAGGAGGAGGAGGGAGCCACGGCCAGTTCTGCAGAAAACCTCAGAGGCAGGAGGACCAGGTGGTTTGCTCCGGGCTGGGACACAGGGAAAAGCCAGGAGCCAGCCCAGGTTGTCCCTTGTGGCACCACGGTGCTGCCACCAGGACACGCCAGGGGCACTGAGAGCTCCTTCCCAGTGCCAAACTGGGAGAGCCCCCAGTTCCCCGTGGAACCTTCAACCTGCCTGGAGCCAGGAGGCCAAAATCTGGCCAAAATCCTGTGGTTATTTATTTATTTGTTTATTTATTTATTATTTATTTGTTTGTTTGTTTGTTTGTTTATTTGTTTATTTGTTTATTTATTTACAGTCTGGGGCTGTTCCTGCAGGAGGGTTTGTAACTCCTCTTTCCCTTTCCCTGTCCTTCCAGCCTGTGCAAAGGACGGACTCTCTACTCCGTGGTGAGGGACGCCAAAATTGTCCTGGATGTCAACAAGACGAGGCAGATAGCACAAGAAATTGTGAAGGTATGGTCTGGTGGGGTCTGGATCCTGCAAAAATCCCAGCCAAGAGCCCAGCCCAGTCATTCTGGGGAGCAGGAGAGGAGCAGCCAAGGATTCTGGGCAGGATAGCTCTGCTTGGCTTTGAAATCCAAGGATTCTGGGCAGGACAGAACTGCTTGGTTTTAAAATCCACGTCTCTTTGACCTCTCTCATGTGGCTGAATTGGTCTGGCACCAAAGTTTCTGTGGGCTCCCCGTGCTTGGGGCTGATCCTGGCCACTGCCCCTCCTCCCCGCTGGAATTTCAGGTGTTTAAATGCAGCATTGCTGCTGTGGGGCAGTTCCTGGTGGGATCTTCCTCTCCTCTTGGGAAAAAAAAAAAAAAAAGAAATAATAATCATGGAATGCAAGAATGGTTTGTGTTGGAAGGGAGCATAAAGCTCATTCCATTTTCCTCCCCTTACCATGGGCAGGGGCACCTTCCACTATCCCAGGCTGCTCCAAGCCCTGTCCAACCTGGCCTTGGACACTTCCAGCATTCCCAGTATTCCCATAAAACATTCCCAGGGCTGAGGCTCCTGGAGAAATCCGTGCCAAGGTGCCTCAAGGCCAAGCTCACATACATTTTCCAGAGCTAAAAATGCTTTTCCTTTCCCAGGGGTGACTCCAAGTGCACCTTCCACACTTCAGGTGTGTCCCTATAAACAATCCTGGGCAGGATCCTCCCATGGCAGGGTGGAGTGGCCGGGAATTTGGGTCCTCAGCCCTCACAGCTTCCCATGGGATGGGAAAAAAAACAACATAAAATCAGGTTTTCTGGCAGCCCTTAGCCCCCCTTAAATATTCAAACCCAGGTTAAAAGCAGAACACATTCAGCAATATCTCCTGGGTGGTGCTTTTTCCCGGGATGGTCCTTATTAAATTGCCTGTTTTGTGTTTATTTAGGCCCAGTTTTAACTTTAAAGTTTAAATTCCTTCAGTGCTCCTGGGCTCTCCAGGCAGGAGCTGACAGGTGAGCACAGCCTGAACCTTCAGCTACCTCAGAGCCATGGCCTGAGCTGGGGGTGCCTGAGGCAGCCCAGAGCCTCTCCCTGCTTAATTCCTCCTTCTGATCCATGTTTTCCACCTTTTAGACACAGATTTTTTTCCCACTGAGCAAACATTTGAAGCATCACAGTCTAGCCTTGTATTTTTCCCCCTTTTTGTGCTCAGGGCTGTTTCCTTCCAGATGTTCCCAGCGGGAATAACAGCTCCGTTCAGCCCCTTTCCCTGCGTGGGCTCACTGCTCCGTGTGGGTTTCGAGGATGAGGCTGAGACATCCTTGTTTTCTGACATCCTTGTTTTCTGCAGCTGCTGCCTGTCAGGAACAGGTTGGAAACCTCCAGCTCTGTGGTGCTGAGAGGCAGAGGGACTTTGTATCCACCCCAGATCCCTGGAGGAATTAGCAGAGCTCCAAAGGGAATTCCTGGAGAAGTCCAGCCCTGCCACACTGCCATGACCCAGCCACGTGGCCTGTTCCTGCTGAGGAGCAGCTTCCCAACCTTCCCATCTTTCCCCACCGGTCTCCAGCAGATGTTTTGGGGGACTTGGAAGTGGCAGGTGTTGGGAAGAAGGGAAATCCCAACACCTTGGTTGGGGTGAGCTTGGAGCTGCATTGTCCGGAGGCTTTGGATTTTCTGCACAGTCACAGCAATTGTTTGATTTAATCCTTTGAGTCCTGGAATGTGACGGGAGAGCTGCTCAGCTCCTGGGATTAGTGGGTGTGAGGTTATCCCGAGATCCTCCAGAGGGGAAGGAGGATTTATCCCGGGAAGGGAAGGAGGATTTATCCCGGGAAGGGAAGGAGGATTTATCCCGGGAGCGGTGCCGGCAGAGGGAGCTGGCTTTTCACACAGCCGAGCAAATTAAGGCATTACTGGGCCCAGAGTGTTTCCTCAGGGATCATCCCAGGGGCTGAGGTGGCAGGGCTGGAATTTGCAGTGGGATCTGCACGGAGCGAGGTGAGGGATTGGGGTTTGCCCGGAGGAATTCCTTCCCCAAAGGCTGGGCCGTGTTTGGTGATTCCATGGAGATGAACCCCCCGCTGGATGTGGGAGCAAAGTCCTGATGTTGCTCTGGTGGTCCTGGCACCCCCAAACAATGGGAAGGGGCTGCAGAGCATTCCCGTGGCACTGGGGCTCATCCATGGATGCTCCGGGCCCTGCACTGCACCTGGGCAGGGAAACATTGGAATGCTGCTCCTTGCTCCACCCTGGCACTTTCTGGAGGTGACAGTGACATTTGAAAGGCGATTTTTAAACCTCATCATTATTTCATGTGCTGGGAACGGGAGACCCCTAATTAATCCCGGTGCCTGGAATGGTCCAGGCAATCCAGCCCCAAATCCTTTCCTTCCTTGGCAGAAGCTCTGTAGGATTTTCTCCCCACGGGGCGCAGTGAAAATCCCATCTCTTGCTGGGTTGGGGTGTTTTTCGGTTTGTTTTCCCACTTTTTCCAGATGGTGGAATTTGGATTGGGCTTCTGGCTCCACATCAGCCGCCAGCTTAAAAATAAATTCTTCTCGCACACAGCCTGCGTGGTTAATGATGATAGATGAAAAGATGAGACTCGGGATGGATGGATGGATGGATCCTCATGGAATTCCAGTTAATAAATCCCCCTTTTCCAGTGCCAGACAACCAATATTCCCTCTTAAGCAACAGTTTGCCGGCCTGTTGGGCATTGATCCTTCAGCAGCATCCTGCAGATCAAGTTTTCCCTGAGTCTGCTTAGGAGAGTGAAAAGTGGGACAGCATGAAAATCCCTGCTGAAAGTTGGGATAAATGTGTTTCATCCCCCTCCCCATCCCAGAATTATCCCGCGGCGCCGAACATCCGCCGCGCCGAGCTGCAGGCAGTCTGCTTGATTTGCCGAGGCTAAACAGGAGAGTTTGGATTTCCCACCCATGGCCTTTTTGTGCCTCATTAGCACTAATTTTAATTAACCGCCGAGCAGTTTTTCCTGGGGGGAAGGAATTAAGGCAGGACTCCTGCGAGGCGCCCGTTTCCAGGCGGATGGGGCCCTCGGAAGCGCCGATGGCTCCGCCGGGGCCGTGGGGAGCGGTGACTTATCACCCTCCTCTGCCAGCCCCCAAAAAAACGGGGACAAAAACATCATCACCATCCATTTCCCAGCGGAGGGTTCCAGGGAAGCGGCTGCCGGGTGGCTTTGCCGCTCATTTTTCCTGTGGAATCAATTAATCAGGAAGATGAGTGGGCGCCACTCCACAATCCCATCTCCCTCCAGGAGATTTTCTCCCTTCCAGACTCTTCCCCTTCCCGCAGGGCCCTCTGGGGACGTGGTCCAGCTTGGGCGTGCCGTGGTGGCTGGCGGATCCGGCGGGAATGCCGCCGCTCCGGCGTTATCCCGCCCGTTTTGTGCCGCTTCTGTAACCCCGGGGTGTTTTCCTCTCTCTGTTCCATCCCAGGGAATGGGATACCTGCATGCCAAGGGCATCCTCCACAAGGACCTCAAGTCCAAGAATGTCTTCTACGACAACGGGAAGGTGGTGATCACCGACTTCGGGCTCTTCAGCATCTCCGGGGTTCTCCAAGCGGGCAGGTAGGGGGACATGGACACTCTGGAGCTCCTCCCCGTGCCCTAAAGCCAGGAACAATCCCAAAAAATCCCTCTCCGAGTGCTTCTCCATGTCCCCAGCCTCGGCAGACAGGAGCTCAAGAGGCCTCTGAGTGTCGTGGGGCTGCTGTGTTTGAAGGGAGTTGGTTTTGATCCGTAGGAAGGAGCACGATGCCGTGCGTGAGCCTCTGGAATTTTTGCTCAGAGGGGCAGGTTGTGCCCCTTGGACCGACCTCTTCCCATGGGATGCATCATTTCCACGGCCAAACCACCCTGCAGCCACCCAGGAGATGCTCCTGTGGCAGCAGGGCTGGTTCATGCCTTGGCTTTTCCCTCTCCATCGTTACAATTCCCTGGCATCTGCTTCATCTCCTGCCCGGATTGAGTGATGCCATCCCTGTGCTGTCCCCACTCCAGTGACATTTTGGGAATCACAGACATCTGGCCGTGGTGTCTGTGCTGGGCAGGACATGGAAAATGAGAGCCAAGCTTGGGACTTTCACAACGTTGTGACATTTTGGGGTCTCGGAGGGTTTAAATCTGAAGGTTTTGGTAAATGTTCCTTATTAAATTTCTTTCCCCGATGCTTTGGGAGGTTTTCCAGCTGTAGGAATGGCAGGGAAAAGATTTCCAGCAGCTGTGGAAAGGAGGAAAAGCAAAGCTGGGGTGAAAAAAGGAAACAGAGGTGGGGAAGGAAGAACAGAGATGATATTTTCCATTTTTTTTCCAGTGGGGAATAAGAACATTGCTGACTTTTCCCACTTTTCCCACTAACCCCTTTGTGTTGGATTTCCCTCTAAACCCTTTGTGTTGGGAGCAGCACAACCCAAGCGTGGGCAGTTTTCTCCTGGTCCTTCCATCTCCACAGGAAAGATGCTCAGGAGATAAAAATCGCTTTGGAAATTATGGATTTTTCCCCCAATTTCCCACTGTGATGATTCCAAAGGATTAGAGGAAAAGGCAGCAGCCGTTTCTCTCCATCCCACACCGTGCACTCCCAAATTTTCCACTCTGCCAGGATGAATATCAATGGATTCCAGCACAAACTTGGCCAAAAACTTTGGAAAGCCAGGAAATCAGGATCCCCCGCTGTGGCAAAGTGGGATCTGCCTCTGGTTTGGCAGCTGGGCGGGGGGGTTTGGGATTCAGGGCCTGCCAGGAGGAAGGGACAGCTCATTCCAGCAGGGAATGAGGATTTGGACAAAGCCGCCCAAGCTTTGCCAGGAATCTTTGCTGAGAAGGTCAGGGATGCTCCAGAGATGGAATGAGAAATGGGGGAATGGGGTTTCTGGTGAGGTGGCCCATGTGTGGCCACCTCTGCCCGAGATTGGGATGTCCCTTTGTGGGATTAGAATCCAGGAGATGACTCAGGAGAGGAAGGATGGCCAGGAAAGCAAGGCTGGAGAGGAATGAGCAGGGTTTTGCTGGAAAAATGGAGAAAATGAGGAAGTTTGTGCCCTGGGCTGCTGGCAGCAGGTGTTTTCTGCTGGAGGAGAGCTGAGAGGAGAGCAGGGATCCACAGCCACCACGAATTTTGGAACAGGAAGTGTCTGCAGGTCTGATCTCCCCTTTTCAGGGTGGGTTTTTGCTGGTTTGGGTGTCTCTCAGATGAAGACGGGAGATAAATCCCAATTTTGTGTCCTTAGAGGCTTGGAAGCAAATTTTTGGAGGTCAGGTTAAGGATGGTGACATTTCTTCAGCTGGTTTTGCTGGGGTTAAAACCCTTCCTGCAGAGATCTGGTGACTTGGGGCGTCACCCTGCTGAAATCAGATTTATTCCTCCTTCATTCAAATGTTCTTGGGCTCCGTGGGGCTGCTCTGGAATTAGGAGGAGCTCGAGGCGGGTCTTGAGGAGTCTGAGGAGCTCTTCTGCTCCTGCTTTTGCCCTGGGGGTGCCTCAGAAGATGCTCAGCTGGGCGTGGTTGTGCAGTCAGGTAAACTTGGGCCATAAACCAGCAAATTCTGTAACTGAGCCACTTGTGGGACCCCATTCAAGCCCAGCCCTCCTTGCTGGGGGCTCACAACCCACAGAAGGAAGCTTTGCCAGGATGATGAGCTGTGCGTGCCAACCCAGCCCCTGGAGCGTCCCGGGGCTGCTTGTGGAATGTCACCGGGCAGAAAAAAAAGCAGAAATAAAAGCCCCAGGAGCAAACCCCGCCTTGCTGAGGGCGCTGGAGCAGATCCAGGCGCTGCCCACTGCACCCCGGGGAGGAGAGGCAGGCGCAGGGAAGGACGAGCCAGCCCGAGGCTTTTTAATTGCCCAGGTGCTTAATGCTGGTCTGTAATTAAGAGCTGGAGGGTGGAGGGAGGTGCTGGGCAGCTGAAAGCCTCCTCCCCTCTGTCCCGAGCGCTTTTCCCGTGGCTCCGGAGGGTCCGAGCCGCCTGGAGCCGCTGATTGCGGCGGGGATGGAGAGGAGCCGCGGGCAGCCCAGAGGGGACTGTCAGCCCTTCCCAGGAGTGGCACTGTCCCTCCCTAGGGACGGGGTCCCTCTGGTCACAGCCAGACCTGTCACTGGGAATGGGGAGCAGGCCCTGAATCCCCATCACCAGCCTGGAAGAGACAAAGTTTCCCTAAAGCACCATCCTGTGCCCAAATTTTGTCCTGGTGCCTGGCAGGGACATTTCTCAGAGCGGGGTTAAAACCTGACTTTGCACGGATGACTTTTTCCTTTTTGTGAGGAAAACCAGGCTTAAAAACCCTGGGAAGAGGGTGGGAAGCTGGGGATGTGGAGGTGCTGTGCCCCAGGGTACCCATGTCCCAGCAGGAACCACCATCCTGTGCCCCAATTTTGTCCTGCTGCCTGGACAGGGATAAGTGTGCCAGCATTCCCAGAGCAGGGTTAAAACCTGACTTTGCAAGGACAATGTGGGGAAAACCAGGCTTAAAAACCTTGGGAAGAGGGTGGAAAGCTGGGGATGTGGAGGTGCTGTGCCCCAGGGTACCCACAGCTCCAGCTCCGTGTCCTGGCAGGAACCACCAGGTCCTGTGCCCCAGTTTTGTCCTGGGGCCTGGCAGGGACAGCTGTGCCAGCATTCCCAGAGCAGGGTTAAAACCTGACTTTGCAAGGACAATGTGGGGAAAACCAGGCTTAAAAACCTTGGGAAGAGGGTGGAAAGCTGGGGATGTGGAGGTGCTGTGCCCCAGGGTACCCACAGCTCCAGCTCCATGCCCTGGCAGGAACCACCATCCAATTTTGTCCTGCTGCCTGAGCAGGTACATTTCTCAGAGCAGGGTTAAAACCTGACTTTGCAAGGCTGATGTGGGGAAAAGCAGGCTTAAAGACCTTGGGAGGAGGGTGGAAAGCTGGGGAAAAGCAGATTCACATCCCTGGGAGGAGGCTGGGCAGTGGGGAAAAGCAGGTTCACGTCCCTGGAGGAGGGTGGGCAGGGGGGCAAAGCAGGTTCACGTCCCTGGAGGAGGGTGGGCAGCTGGGCACGGGCAGTGCCGTGCCCGGGGCAGCTCCAGCTCCGTGTCCTGGCAGGAGGGAGAACAAGCTGCGGATCCAGAACGGCTGGCTGTGCCACCTGGCCCCCGAGATCATCCGGCAGCTCTCTCCCGACACCGAGGAGGACAAGCTGCCCTTCTCCAAGCACTCGGATGTCTTTGCACTGGGGTGAGTCCCAGGACAGGGGTCTGGCGTGGCTGGGTCAGGTGGGAGCTGCTCTGGGTCAGGAGGGGATGAGGACGCTCTTGGTTTGTCCCAAATCCAAGGGGACGGTGCTGGGTGGAATTCCCATCCTGGGCTGGATGAACCTTCCTGCTTCGGGGAATTCTGAGTGAAACCATCCCTAAATCACCAAATCCTCCTGGTTTACACCAGGCTGGCTCTGGGTGATGGGATCCAGAGCCTCCTGAGGATGCCAGCCTGGGGATGTGGGGGGCTGGGGTAAGAACACAGACCTGGCAGCCCCTGGAGAGCCCAGTTCTCCCCAAATTACCAAATCCTCCTGTTTTGCACCAGAGTGGGGCTTGGCAACGGGATCCAGAGTATCCTGGGAATGCCAGCCTGGCTTCATCTCTCCCTGCACCCTCCTGGGCTGGGAACTGATGAGAAGGTGCTTGGATGATGGATGGGGATGCCAGAGGTTGGGGACACAGCTTTGGAGCCCCTGGACACCCCAATTCTCTCCAAATTACCAAATCTTCCTGTTTTGGCCACGGGTCAGGGTGGCTCCAGGGAATGGGATCCAGAATATCCTGGGAATGCCAGCCTGGCTTCATCTCTCCCTGCACCCTCCTGGGCTGGGAACTGATGAGAAGGTGCTTGGATGATGGATGGGGATGCCAGAAGTTGGGGACACAGCTTTGGAGCCCCTGGACACCCCAGTGCCCCCCTCCAGCCACTGCAGGGTGGTGCCAGCTCTACGAGCAGTTGCCAAAAGCCAAGAAAACGAGAATTCCTAAGTTTTCCTCAGCAAACCAGTTCGTTCCTCCTGCCCTTTTTCTGCCCACAAACCTCCCTGAGGGCACGAGCCCAATTCCACCCCGCTAAACCTTTCCTGAAACGTTTCCCCTTTACGCAGAGGATTAATTTTCTCATGGATACCTCGAAGGCTGTGGGATTAGGGAGCGTGGGCCCGTTATCCAAGGCAATATTCCCATCAAACCCGCAGTAATTACAGCTGGAAGGGTCTGGCTCTTTTTTATTTGCCCTCCCTGAGGTACAACTTCAGCACAGAAATAAAGAGGTAATTAAAGGATCGTATCCAACTAAGTGAGAGTGGGTGGGGAGACGTAATTTTCTCTTTTTTTCCTCAGTTGTGAGCTCTGCCCTTATGGAAAGCGTGAGTTTCCTGAAAAGATGAAAAGGTTTCCCCACGTTTTCCCTCTTTCTTGTTTCTGCTGCTCTCCATCAAGGCCCAGAGGCTCAGGGATGATCCGGAGGGGTCGCTTCCCTCCAGGGATTTGGGGATCAGGGACAGCAAGAGGAAAAGATCTTTTAAAGATGACAAAAACTCCCAGTGAGAAACTGGAATTAAACCTTTGGATGTGTTAACACACATTTTAACACACCCTTGGATGTGTTAAATCCAATCTGAGAGAGGGCTTGGATGCTCCTCCTGAGGATTTTTGTCCTGTGCCCACAGGATCTCCGAGCCCCCCATTCCTCTGCACGCACATAATTCCCCCATTATTCCTTTTTTTTTTCTTTTTTTTTTTTTTTTGAGATTTCCAGCCAAACTGTGCAAAATCAGAAGAATTCCAATTCCAAGGATCAGGGAGCTTCCCTAACTGGGAGGAATCTTCCGTTTATCAGATTTTTTCCACCCTGGTGTCATTTTAACCCTGGGTTTTGGTACTCCTGGTGGTGACGAGGGCATCCCTGGGAGGGAAAAGCAGGTCCAGGGAATTTGCCTTGGCCAGTGGGGCTGGCATTGTGGGAATCCAGGCCCCTCCAGGCTCCAGGTGCCAGAAAATGATGATGCAAAACTTCCAGGCAGCAGCGGGGGCGGAAAACCACAGGGGTGCCCACGGGTGATGCCCTTGTTTTGGGATATTCCCTCGGATCTGGGATTCCTCACGGAAAAGAGGGCTTGGCTTAGCAATGAGAGCAGGAGCAGATGGCCGGGGCTTCACGTGGCCATCACCTGCTGAGGACACCTGGGATGGGTCATGGCACGGCTTGGATGGATTTTTGGAGCTTGGAGAGCTTTTTTGGAGGAGAAAAAGGGAAAAGCTGGAGTGAAAGTGAATTGTTGGGCTCGTCCCTTCCTGGAATTCTGCTGGAGTGGCAGCTGGATGCCCGCCATCCTCTCTTCAGCTGCTCCATGGGCAGTGCTGGTGGGGTGCTCCATGGGGAAAGTGCTGGGGGAAAATCCTGGAATGCAGTTCGTGGGGGAAACTCCCAGGATGGAGTTAATGAGGAAAAACTCCTGGGATGAAACTCACAGGGGCCAGAAGAGCAGAAAACCTGGAGCAAAGAGTGGATGCAAATTTGCAGCTCAATAATTAAAAAGAACTGGCTGAGATGAGGCCCTTTCCCATCAAATCCAGCCCCTCTGGATACCCCAGGTTCAGGCTTGCCTGTGACATCCAGGTGGGACAATCCCACTTGATGTCACAGGATGGCTCTGCCAGGGCCTCCCTCAGCCTCTGTCCTCCTTCCCACGGGTTGGGATCTCCCCTGGTGGGAATCAGGGATCTCCCCTGGTGGGAATCAGGGATCTCCCCTGGTGGGAATCAGGGATCTCCCCTGGCGGGAATCAGGGATCTCCCCTGGTGGGAATGAGGGATCTCCCCTGGTGGGAATCAGGGATCTTCCCTGGTGGGAATCAGGGATCTCCCCTGGCGGGAATCAGGGCTCGCTCCAGGAAAACGGGAGAGGTGTCACCTCTGTATGGAGGGCTGAGCACCTCTGGTGTCACCTGGATGGAGCACCTCATGCAGCCTGGATGGTTCTGGAGCAGGGAGAGATGCTGGATGCGTCCGGAGGCCTCCCCAGCCCGGATCCCTCCTGGCTGCTCCCTCTGTAATTCCCAGTGTCTCCCTTCAGCACCATCTGGTACGAGCTGCACGCCCGGGAGTGGCCCTTCAAGACGCAGCCAGCGGAGGCCATCATCTGGCAGGTGGGAAGAGGGATGAAGCCCAACCTCAGCCAGATCGGGATGGGCAAGGAGATCTCGGTAGGTGCCGTGGGGCCCTCTGGGGGTGTGCATGGATTGGGACTTGGCTGGTGGGAAAACCCTCTGGATCTGCTGTCTCATCCAGCCAGGCTTGGTCCGGCTGCTGAGCTCAGCTTGAGCGTTCCCTTTGCTCCAAGGATGTGGGGATGGAGGTGGGTGCTCGTGGGATGGACACCCCCCCTTCATCCCAGCCTTTCGTGAGGATGTGGGGATGTTAGTGGGGTCCTCATGGGATGGACACATTCCCTCCATCCTAGTCCTTCCCAAAAACCCAGTGATGGAGATGGGATCCTCATGGGTTGGACACATTCCCTCCATCCCAGCCCTTCCCAAAAACCCAGTGATGGAGATGGCTCCTCATGGGCTGGGCACATCCCTTCCATCCCAACCCTTCCCAAGAATAGATCG
>VZRH01004945.1:2188162-2200040 GCA_013397555.1 Urocynchramus pylzowi | reverse complement strand
CTTCCGATCTATTTGTTCCATGGGCTGAAATCAAAGCCCCAAGTGTTTTTGGGTTCTGCCAGGGCTGCCCAGAGCCCTGCCTGGGGTTCAGGGCATGGAGAGGGATGTCTGGGATTCCGACAGGGAAGAGCAGCAGGAATCCTGCTCCTGCCACACCTGCAGGCTCACAAGGGGGTGGAGCATCCAGGTGATGCCCACCTGCCTGTCCCTGTCCCTCAGCAGGGCCCACCTCGCTGTTCAAGGCCAAGGAATGGGAGCAATCCCTGCTCCAGCAGGACCTGAAAATCCCAAAGCACCCAAATTAATACCCAAATTCATTCCACATCTGGGATTTCTCCAGCTGCCAACGTTTACAGCTTTGCTGCCGTGCCCACGAGGGGATCCCACATTCCAAGGCCTCCAGCTGCTGCTGCCCACGGATGGATCCCTCTCCAAGCTTCCCTCGTGCTGGCCCTGGCCCTGCAGACCCTTCCCAGGCACCAGCACCCTTCTGGAGGTGCCTCTGGGGTCTCTGGCTGATCCCACATTCTCCTGGAGAGGCCCCCTGGTTTTCCAGCAGGTTCCTCCTGCAAAGTCCCAAATTCCAGGAGAGCCAAGGGATCTCTTCCTTATGGATTCAGAGCTTCTGTCTGGGTTTTGGGCCCGTTGTGAGGGGCAGCAGTTGCCCCAGAGATGGGCAACTGAGATGTGTTTGAAAAGCTTTTATTCCATTTTCAGTCTCATGTGAAGGGTGAGGCAACACAGATGCTATAATTCACACCGTCACAATCAGAAGCTAATTATTTTTTAATTATAATACATGATAAGCATTTCTTGGCCTATCAGCTTTAGCCACACCATGCTGCAAGTGCTTTAAAGCCAATAATCCAAAATTACACCTTGAAAATCTTAATACAAGGCATCTTTCACAGTTCTATTCCTCCAAAGTATCCAGCCTTTTTCGCAGTCTTTTGAAACCTGTTTTTTAGTTGCATTTCTCTCCCAACAATGTCTTATTCCCTGGCATTTCTAACTCAGCATTTATCTCAAGGTTTGCATGCAGATGCACTCACTGTGTGGGCCTCCTGTCAGGCCTGGAGAATTCCCCACAAATCCACTTCCCACCCGTGCCCTGGCACGGTGGGGTCGGGGCAGGAGGGCAGGGATGTGCAGCCGTGGGAATGGGACTTCTGCAGGAGATTTAGCTGGGCTTTCATCCTGCTAATTCCCTGCCAGCCTGCTGGGGATTACTGGGATGGAGGCAGACTGGGCAGGAAACCCTGAGCTTGCCCTCTGGATTGGGCACACTGGGCTTGTGGCTGTCCCTGGGATCCCTGTGGATCCCTGTGGATCCCTCTGGATTCAGGGATCTGCGTGGATCACACCCCCTGCAGCAGAGATTGGGTTCTGTTGCATTTGGCTGAGGTGCTGTGGGTGGGGTTTCTTAAAAATCTGTGCTTTATCAGTGTTTTATCAGTGTTTTATCAATGTTTTATCAGTGCTTTATCAGTGTTTTATCTGATTGAAACCTTGAATATCAATGTTTTATCAGTTTTATCAAAGTTTTATCTGTGTTTTGTCAGTTTCATCTGTTTCATCTGTGTTTTATCAGTGTTTTATCAATATTTATCTGTGTTTTATCAGTGTTTTATCAGTGTTTTATCAATGTTTTATCTGTGTTTTATCAGTGTTATATCAGTGTTTCATCTGTGTTTTATCAATGTTTTATCTGTTTTATCAGTGTTTTATCTGTGTTTTATCAGTGTATTATCTGTGTTTTATCAGTTTTATCAGTGTTTCATCTGTGTCTTATCAATGTTTTATCAATGTTTTATTAGTGTTTTATCAATTTTTATCTGTGTTTCATTTGTGTTTTATCAATGGTTTATCTGTGTTTTATCAGTGTTTCATCTGTGTCTTATCAATGTTTTATCAATGTTTTATTAGTGTTTTATCTGTGTTTCATTTGTGTTTTATCAATGGTTTATCTGTGTTTTATCAGTTTTATCAGTGTTTTATCAGTTTTATTTGTGTTTTATCAGTGTTTTATCAGTTTTATCTGTGTTTTATCAGTTTTATCAGTGTTTTATCAGTGTTTTATCTGATTGAAACCCTCTCAGTCCTCCTAGGAACCAGGTCACCAGGGAACAGCTTCCACAACCTGGAGGGGCACAGAAATCCCAGGAAAAACAGCCCTTGGGCACCTGTGCCTCCTCACTTGCACCAAGGTGGCCACTTTCCAACCCTTGGAAGGTGGCCAGAGCCCAGGGAAATATTTTGGCAGCTGAGCATGGCTCTGTAGGAGCAGAAAAATGAGGGGAAAAAGGAGGGAGATGCTCTTTAAATGACGTCTTTTCCTTGAGCTAAAGGAGTTCAAGGGCTGTGAAAGTGAATTTGTATTTGTTTGCCTTCCTGAGATGGAATCAGGAGCATCCTGTGGGTGTGATTTATGCCTGGGGTGCAAGTGTCCTGCTTTGGTCGGTGCCCACCCTGCCACCCTTAGTGAGAATCCTCCTTATTGACTCAGTGGCACCTGCAAGGCTCTTAAGGGCTGCCAGCAGCAGCAAAACAATCCCAGAGGGCATCTCCTCAGTGCCTGTGCCCATCCTGAGCCGTGCCCCTGCTCAGCCCAACCCAGCAGCCCCTTCCCAGGTGGCCCTGGTGACACAGGTGGCACCTCCTGCCTGTCTGAATGTCACCTCTCTAAGCCCTGCTTGTCTTCTCCTTGACGGGGGCTCACCTGGCAGAGGTTTTGCACCAGCTCAGGTGGCATTGCAGAGCCTCTCCCACACCCCAAAAGGTGTGTGGTGCAGCGAGCTACACCTGAGCTACACCTGATTTACACCTGAGCTACACCTGAGCCACACCTGAGCCACACCTGAGTCCCTCCGGTGTCCCCAGTGCCCAGCCCTCCCCTCATCCCCAGCAATTCCAGAGGCAATCCCTGGCTTTGCTTGGCTGAAATCACCTCCACTCCCAGCGTCAGGAAAGGTGAGGAAGAGGAGGGAGAGCTCCTGGCAGCTCCTGTTTGTTCTGGGTTTTATTTTCCTCTTCCCTGCTCGTGAACAGCGAGCTGCTCTGCCAACTCCTCCTCCACGAGCTTCCCCAGCTCCTTTCCCCATCTGCCAGGGTTGCTGTCCCAGGGTTCCAGCCGGGGATTTGGGGTGTAGAGGCTCTGTTGTAGAGCCACTGTGGGGACAGGACGCTCCTGTGGCTCTGAGCTGGAATTTCCACGGGGTTTGGGTTGTCCTCACCTCGGTGATTCATCGCCCTGGCTGAGGCTCTGCCTTTCCTCCCTTCCCACAGGGCTGTGGCCAAGTTCTGGCTCCTGTGGGAAGCAGCTGGAGCAGGACCTGTGCCCGTGGTGCCAGCACCCCAAAAGGTTTTTAACCCTTCAGTTTCAGGGAAGGGGAGAACAATCCCCAGAAAGCTTTGCCGGCTCGGATGGAGAACGATCGCGTCCCGGGGGACCTGTGGGGGAAGAGCAACGTCCCCGTGGTCCTGAACAACCCCTACTCCGAAGCAGAGCAGGTAAGAGGCCGTGGCTGGGGCTGCTTTGGGTGGGAAAACCAAAATTCCCAGGGTTTGTGGGAATGTGACCCGTCCCAGGGGGTTGTCACAGCTCAGAGAACCCGCAGGGACAACGTGTGATCCCAAAAGCTGCAGGTTTGGGATCCCAGAGCCCCTTGGGGCCAGGAGCTGAAGGGGCTGTGGTTCAGGCAGGGAATGGAGGTCACTGGAGAATGATGCTCCTCGTCCAGGGGCTGCCGTGGGATGGGAGCCCAGCCAGGGAGCAGGACACCACGGCCTCCCTGGGGAGTGTGATCCCCCCGGTGGCACGAGGCCAGGCTGCATCATTACAGCCCTTTGGAATCATCTGATGGTAATTCAATAGAGCACTTCAGATAATGCCTTCCACGGTGCCTTTTCATCTCCTCACACTCCAAGGCCATAAATTCTCAGGCTTCCTTGCCAAGAGGAGATTAACTCCACGTTTGTAGCAGAGCCAGAGACGTCAGGCAGACCCTGCCAGGCCACCGAGATCACCCTGGGGAAAACACAACGTGCCAGAGCTCTGCCAGTGCCTGGGCAAAAGGATCTCCCTGATGGGATCATCCAGGGCAGGACCTGGGCAACCAGACTGGAGGTCACCTCCCTGCCATGGCAGGGACACCTCCCCTGTCCCAGGCTGCTCCAGATGTCCTCTCCAGCCTGGCCTTGGGCATTCCAGAGATCCAGGGCAGCCCCAGCTCCAGAGCAGAGGGGCTCCAGCCCTTGGAGCAGCTCTTCCTCTGGACTGGCTCCAGCAGCTCCAGGTCCTTCATGGAATGGCTTTGGCTTGGGAGAGACCTTAAACCTCATCCAGTGCCATAGCAGGGACACCTCCCCTGTCCCAGGCTGCTCCAGATGTCCTCTCCAGCCTGGCCTTGGGCATTCCAGAGATCCAGGGCAGCCCCAGCTCCAGAGCAGAGGGGCTCCAGCCCTTGGAGCAGCTCCATGGCCTCCTCTGGACTCTCTCCAGCAGCTCCAGGTCCCTGCTGAGCTGGCCCCAGGGCTGGATGCATTTCTCTGGCAATCCTGCATGCGATGATGTCCCCACTCACTGGCAGTGCCAGAGACCCACGGGAGACACACGAGACCCTCAGATGCCCACACAGGGCACTGGGACAGCCCTGGCCACGCTGCAGGGCTGCACCCAGCCTGGCTGGGATCCATTTCCACCCTCCCTCACCTCAGAACCGTGGCCAGGTGTCCCAGCAGCACAGCCAGCCTGGCTGGGTGTCACCCCACGCCAGTGGCAGCACCCCTGAGCTGCAGCAGCCACTGGGGCTGGCCCTGGGCAGCCCCACGTCCCAGCAGATGCAATCCTGAGCCCGGGGACAGCTCAGGGCTGCTCCCTTTGCCCCAGCTCTGCACAGACTCCTTCCTCCTGCCTCCTTTGCTAAGCCCGTGCGTGTCCGTGTCTGTTACTATAAGCACTTTATAACCTTCTGTGTGCAGAGCTTAATTTCTCTCTGTGCTGGGGCTGCCAAACCCACCAGTCTTAAGCTGCTATTAAACTCTTTATTATTTTTTTTTTTTCCACTGGATGCACAGCTTTCTTTTTATCCTTCTTATCCCTGAATCCTTACGCCTGCTTTTCTGGAAGCAGTCTGGTTTTTCCCCCAGCCATTCCCTGGGGCTGTGTGCAGTCAAGGCAGCTGAACTTCTTTCAAGCAGCAATAAATACTATTAACACAGGGGAAAGTCAAGCCAAGTGGGAACTTTCCTTGGGTTTTTTTGAAGCAGGATTGGGTGGATTCACTTGGCCAGGTGGCGAATGCTCACTGAGGCTCGTAATAAGGTGCTGAAAGCCCCGCTGAGCATCGATCCCCATCCCTCTGTCATTTTTTTACCAAACCACACGGCGTTTTTTGCCGGTTTCCCAGGAGCCCGGTGCCCCTAGCCCCAACCCCGAGGATGCCGTGGCTGTGCCAGCCCCCGGTTCCGTCCGCCGGGGCTGATTCGTGAGCAGCCCCAGGGCAAGCGGGAGCTCTGTGCCCGGGTGGCTCTCGGGGGAAGCGACTCCGAGCAGCTTTTGAGGGCGATTTGCAGCCGTGCAGAGGCGCAGAACACGCTCTGAGCCCAGCGGGGCCGGTGCAGCCTGGACGGAAAGGTCAGCACGGAGATAAATCCACGACCCTGCTGCTGCTGCTGCTGCCCTCGCCCCGAGCACCAGGACAGGGAGATGGCCGCTGTCACCGTGTCCCCAAGGAGTCCCCAAGGAGCCGCCAGGGCCGGGAGCAGACAGCTCGGGAGCCGCAAAGTGCCGGCACGCTCCGGGTAAAAGCTGTTTGCATAACGCGTGTGCCGCAGTTGTCTCTCGGCTTGTCCCTCTCCTGAGTCACCGATATCCCAGCTGCCTAATTAAAACATGAAAAGATCTCACGCAGCCTCCCCGGCACAGCGGCGGGGAATGTTTGGCTCCGGTTTGGGCACACACACACGAGCTCACACACAGCTCCTTCCCCGGCTCTGGGCTCCCTCTCTCCACAGCTGCTCCGGGATGTGCTCTCAGAGCTGGCACCTCTGCTCCAGCCTGGCTGCTGTCCCGGGATTCAGCATCCCTCTGCTCCCTGGGCATCTCCCTCTCCACAGCAGCTCCTCCAGGATGTGCTCTCAGAGCTGGCACCTCTGCTCCAGCCTGGCTGCTGTCCCGGGATTCAGCATCCCTCTGCTCCCTGGGCATCTCCCTCTCCACAGCAGCTCCTCCAGGATGTGCTCTCAGAGCTGGCACCTCTGCTCCAGCCTGGCTGCTGTCCCGGGATTCAGCATCCCTCTGCTCCCTGGGCATCTCCCTCTCCACAGCAGCTCCTCCAGGATGTGCTCTCAGAGCTGGCACCTCTGCTCCAGCCTGGCTGCTGTCCCGGGATTCAGCATCCCTCTGCTCCCTGGCATCTCTCTCTCTCCCCACAGCTGCTCTGGGATGTGCTCTCAGAGCTGACACCTCTGCTCCAGCCTGGCTGCTGTCCCGGGGTTCAGCATCCCTCTGCTCCCTGGCATCTCCCAGTAAGGGCTGTCATGCACTGGGATGGATGAGTGGGGTCCCTTTCACCCCTGGAAGTGCCCAAGAAATGCCCCTCTGCTCTGGCTGAGAGCTTGGTGCTCACTCAGAGGTCGGCATCAACCACCTGGGGACCTTTCCCGACCTTAACTGCTCTGCCATTCCAGGATTCCAGCTCGCCCAGTTCCTGCAGGAAAACACAAATGGGAAGGGAGCAGCTTTGGGGGGGTTGGAGGCACAGTACTGCAGGCAGACAAGCAGCAACCCCCAGTGAAGCTCTGCCCCTTTGTCATCCCGTGCTGGCACTGTCCCCTGTCCCCAGGACCTGCTCCAGCCCCAGGGCAGGGAAGGGGCAGGGACTGCAGCTCTGAAGGCTCAGATTTGGCAGATTTTTGAGTCTTGTGTCCCCCCTCTTGCTCCGAGGATGGGGACACTGCTACATCTGCATTCCCAGCACGTTTTGGGGCTGTACCTGCTCCAGCAAGAAGCATTTGAGCAGCACACCTTGTCAGGAGATCAAAACTCCCATTAAAAAGTGCTGGGTACAATCAACACTCCCTGCCTGGTGCTCCCGGTTTCTGTCTGGCAGGTGGAGCTGCAGGTGAGGATTGGTTTTGGTGGCATTTCTGAGCTGTTTTCAGCACATTTTGCCCATCTCAGGGAGCTGCTCTGAGCAATCAGGCTCAGAGGGAAGGTGGCAGATTGTCCCCTTTGGTCCTCGGGGTGGGTCAGGGAGCACAGGAAGCTGTTGGTGACTAAAGAATGATTCAATTCTCTTGGAAGAGTAAAACAAGCAGGGAGTGGGGGAAATGACCAGGAGCTGCCACTGCCATGATTCAGGCTGGACTCCTCAAAATTGAAAAAAAAATGAGCTTAAAAATAGTGGTTTTTGCAGGACTACATCGAGGAGGTTCTTATTTGCTGCTGGTTTTGAGCTCTACATGAGGTTTTTTGTTTGGTTTCTGCAGCATGCAAAGGGGAGGCTGAGATGTGGTGTGTGGACATTTGGCTTCAAGGGGCAGACTTTGACACTCTCCTTGGGAAAATCATGGGATTTGTGACATGAGGAATGTCAGAGCTCCACGGCAGCACAGCCCCAGGGGGTGCAGGGAGCAGCTTTTGGAAACTGCAAGGGCTAAAGAAGGTCCTGCTGAGGATTCAGGCTGTAAATCTCTCCCTTCCCCTCCAGCCTCTGTCCCTTGTTCCAGAATTTGTTTTCAGAGCGTGGCATTACACTGTGAGCCTCAGGCTGCTTGAAATCCCTGTTTTCCAGGGGGAAAAAAAAGTCTGGAGCTTATGGTAAAAACAAAAACCGAGCAAAAAGTCTGGCCAGCAGTGCTAGCACATGCAGAGGTGTCTGCTCAGCCAGGCCTCAGCCTTGGAATCAGCCAGGATTGCAGTCTCAGAGCCGTGGAACAGCAGAGCAGTCCCCTGGTGAAGTGGGAAGCAGTCAGACCTGGAGCCTGGGCTGCTCTGTCGTCCCTGAGGCTCCTGCTGCTTTCCCTCCCCAGCCAGGAGCTTCTCCCACCCTGAGCTGGCTCTTTGCTTCTTTAAATGTGTGCTGCTGCTGCTGCAAGGGTGACAGGAGCCCGGAAAGGAGGTGACACTCTGCTGAAGGCAGCGTCAGCTTCAAGAAAAACAGATTAATTCCAAAGGGACACCAGCCCAGGATTCCTGTAGGAAGGGACAGACCCAGTCGCAGCCCAGGGCTGCTGTGCAGAGCCTTGAAGTGGTGCCAAACACCAGCAGCTTTGGCCAGGATGCTCTGAGATGTCCCCTGGAGAGCTGCAGCCGTGGTTCCAGTGATGGAATTACATCCCTGTGTGAGATCTGAGTCCTAGGAGACAGAGCTCTGCTGCCCAGGCTCCCCTGTCCCCACTGGCAGACACTGATGGCTCTTTAAGTGCTTGGGGTGAGCAAGGGCCACAGCAGAAAATTGCAGTTTTATCTGTGAAAATGTGCAAAAAGGAGCACCTGCAAGCAGTTCTGCTCCTCACAAGCTCTGTGCTGGCTGAGGCTCTCCCCGTGCTGGCACAAACTCAAGGAGGGCTGGATGAGCCCATCCCCAGCAGGGTCAGGGAGCTGAGGCTGGAGAAACCCAACTACTCACGATCCAGCAGCCCCCCCAGTTGGATAATTCATCCACCCTCGTTCCTGCAAGCTTTGCAGCATTGCTACCAGAGGAGCTGTGCCTTTGGCTCGCTCAGATTGATGCTCAGCTCTTCCTTCTTCCAGGCACCTGCAGCACCTGAGCAGGTGATGCTCCTTGGGAAGAAACACCCCACAGAGTTTGGAGGAGAGTCTTCCTCTGTGAAACTTGAACACAACCTTCTCCAAGTCACTTCCACCTCTGGTTTTAACTCATTTTCCACAGGTTTGGCTGTCCCACAACCAGACACACCTTCTTAACTCCATTACGAGTCGGCTGCTCCGTTGCAGGATCCCAAAAAACGCCAAATATTGGGATAACACACCTTGCCTGGCCGTGCCAGCCCCGGAATTTCCACACAGCCATCCAGCCACACACGATGCTGTGTTGCTGGGACCTTCTCCTTGTGTTTTGCTGAGGAGTTCTGACCCTGTGCCGGGTGTTCCCTCTTTTCCAGCCGCCGCCATCCGGGCGCCAGTCCCCGCCCAAGAACGCCCTCAACGGGAGCCCTTCCAAATGCCCCCGCTTTGTGAAAATCAAGAACTGGGAGACAGGCTCCGTGCTCCACGACACCCTGCACCTCAAGACTGCCATGGTGAGTAGAGCTGGCCAAAATTCCCCCAGCACCGTTGAGTGGATGGCACCGTTTCCAAGGTGGATTCACCCGGGAATGCAGAAGTGGAGGAATTCAGCCTTGTCTCTGTGGCTTGGTTTGAAAAGTCAGGTGTCTGCTAAGGAAGGCAGGAGCCTCCCTTGAAATGGAGAATGCAAACCCCCTCCCTCCAAATTGTTATAATTTTGAAATTTAGGGGCTCTCAGGTAAAGGTATGGGAATAGGAATAACAGTTCTTTACTAGGAAAAAGAAATTAAAAAAAAAAGAAAATGCAGTAATACACAACAACACTGACAGAGTGAGAATCTGAGCTGACCCCCTGTGGGTCAGGGTGGTGGCAGCAGGGCCATCCCAGGGTGGCTCAGCCCTCCTGCAGTGCCAGCTGTGGCTCTGCTGGAGCAGGGATCCTGGACAAGGGGGGAGTTTCCCTCTGGAGCTCCAGGGCTGCTGGAGATGGGCCTGGGCTCCCTCTGGGAATGCAGGGGAGCAGAAAGCTGCTCCTCTGGGAATGCAGGGGGCAAAGGCTGCTGGGGTGTTGCCAAGGGCAGATTGGATCCAGGTAGGAATGCTTGGCTCCTCCCCTGGGCAGAGCCTCTCCCAAGGGATGCTGGAATTTGATCAGCCCTGCAGGGACACTCAGTGGCCATGGACAGCAGAGATCTCCTGGAGGGAGGGTTGGCTGTGGGAGAGATAAAGGAAACTGCCCAGTGAGCAGGAGAGAACTGCCCCAGCTCTGACAGGGGGTGACAGAGCACACACCCCCAGCCACACCTTCCAACCTGAGACACTCCAGTAGGGTTTGAATTTCAAATCTGGTCCAATAAGCAGAGAGAGGGAAATCCATCTGGGCTGAATAAGGAAAAGCATTTCCTTCAAATAATGAAAAGCATTTCCTTCATGCCAAGCCAGGGTGTGAATCCCATCTCTCCTTGTCCAGATCAGGAGGGACAAGTGGTGACTGCACATGGCCTGGCTGTCACCACACAGTGTCCCCAACCCGCTGGGAATGTCCCCATTTGTCAGACACCCCCACCCTCCGTGGGGGTGGTTGCTGGCTGCCCCAGCCCAGCTCAGCAGTGCCGTGGTGGCTCCAGAACATTCCTGTCCCCTCCTGTCCCCTCCTGTCCCCTCAGGCCACGGCGTGCACCGAGCAGATCTGCATGGGCTCCGTGATGACCCCCGGCCCCCACATCCGCAAGTCAGAGGACACCAGGACCAAGGAGGAGGTGCTGCTCCTGGCCAAGGACTTCATTGACCAGTACTACTCCTCCATAAAGAGGTGAGTGCTGCCTCAGCCGCTGCCAGGGCTGCTGCTGGTGCCAAGGGGTCACACCTGTCACCCCGAGCTGCTCCAGCCCCGGGGCCCAGCACAGGGAGGAGCTGGAGCTGCTGGAGAGAATCCAGAGGAGGCACCAGGATGATCAGAGGGATGGAGCAGCTCTGCTGGGAGAGATGGGATTGTTCAGCCTGGGGAAGAGAAGCTTTGGGGTGACCTCGTTGTGGTGCCTGAAAGAGGCAAAAAGAAACATGGAGGGAGACTTGAGGCAAGGGATGGAGGAAAGGGACACAGGGAATGGCTCCCACTGCCAGAGGGTAGGGATGGATGGGAGATTGGGAATTGGGAATTGTTCCCTGGCAGGGTGGGCAGGCCCTGGCACAGGGTGGCTGCCCCTGGATCCCTGGCAGTGCCCAAGGCCAGGCTGGACAGGGCTGGGAGCAGCCTGGGACAGTGGGAGGTGTCCCTGCCATGGCAGGGGTGGAATGGGATGGGATTTAAGGTCCCTTCAAAGCCAGGCCATTTCATGATTCCGTGATCTGATCTCCCACCCCTGTGAGCCACAGCAGGGGCAGGCCCTGGTGCTCCACCAGCACTGTTCTTGGGTAGAGTTTCATTCCTGGTGTTTGTTGGTCTCTGCACGAGCCACTGTCCTCTCCCCCTGGTCCTTGCCCACCTGTTATCCCATGGCTGGGATATCCATCCCCACAATCCCTGTGGGGTGTAGGAACGAGGCATTCCTGGGGGCAGCATTCCCTGCCCTGTGCCTGACCCTCCACCTCCTGTGCTCCCAACCCTCCCAGATCCGGCTCCAAGGCCCACATGGAGAGGCTGGAGGAGGTGACCAAGGAGATCGAGGCCACCGACACCTACCAGCTGCGGGACACGGAGCTGATCTACGGGGCCAAGCACGCCTGGCGGAACGCCGCGCGCTGCGTGGGCAGGATCCAGTGGTCCAAGCTGCAGGTGAGCGCCAATCCCACCAGGAACACCCCGGGGTTCCTGCCAAAGGGCGTGCTGCAGCTCTGGAGAGGCAAATCTGTCACTGTGGAGACACGAAACGGCAAGATCCAGGATGCAAGATCCAGGATGCAAGATTCAGGATGCAAGATCCAGGATGCAAGATTCAGGATGCAAGATCCGGGATGCAAGATTCAGGATGCAAGATCCGGGATGCAAGATTCAGGATGCAAGATTCGGGATGCAAGATTTAGGATGCAAGATCAGAGATGCAAGATCCGGGATGCAAGATTCGGGATGCAAGATGCAAGATCCGGGATGCAAGATCCGGGATGCAAGATTCGGGATGCAAGATC
>VZRH01004945.1:2176811-2187790 GCA_013397555.1 Urocynchramus pylzowi | reverse complement strand
GATGCAAGATCCAGGATGCAAGATCCGGGATGCAAGATCCGGGATGCAGCACCGATGTTCTGGTGTTCCAGCACCAGCACACGAGTAGGAAGAGAGAACTTTATTTTTCTGACTCCAGTGTTTATAGAATTTTGAAGGTGACAGTGGGTTGGAGGATGACGTTGCCACCTCTCCAACCACACTGGTTAAACCAACAGTCTGTCAAAATTCTCCTCCTACAGGGAAGAATGCAATACATTATTATTACAATAATAATACAATAATAATAATAATGCAATACATTATTATTATTCACATGAAAGTGTATGAGAATTACAATAGTTCCATTATAAGAATGGAAACATCAGGAGGTTTAGAGAAACTCAAAAGAGCAGGGCAACACAAATCCTGCTCTCTGCCACCTGGGAAGCACAGCACAGGTCCAGGGGCAGCTGTTCAGCACACAGAGCTCCCCTCAGCAGCTTTGGGATGTTGGCAGGGGCTGGAAAAGGGTCTGGGGGATGGGAGATGAGGGGGCTGTGTCTGAAATGGAAGCTGGTGCTCCAGGGGATGTTTTCCAATATCAGATCCTGCTCCAGCATCTTTCCTGCTGCTTCCAAACCTGTTGCTCCACCTGGAGAGAGGCAGCAGGACACATTTGTCCTCAGTACTGAGATCCAGCAGGGGAGGATTTGGCTCAGTGCCCTTTTGGCAAGGGAAACACAGAACAGGACTGGAAATCAGTGATCCCTAGGGAATCCCTTGGTACAGAGATGTCCTCTCCTTCTGTGAGCTGGAACAAATCCAGTGGCTGCTTCACACAGGGAATGGGCACAGCCACTTCTGCTGATCTCCCTTCTTGATTTCCTGATGCTTTCGTGGATCCCTGGCAGTGCCCAAGGCCAGGCTGGATGGGGTTTGGAGCAGCCTGGGATAGTGGAAGGTGTCCCTGCCATGGGCAGGGGGTGGGATGAGATGCTCTTTAGAAATCCCAACCTGAACCATTCCATGATCCCACCATTCCCTGTCCCTCAGCCCTGACTGACACCTGTCCTGCTCCAGCTTTGAGTGCTGATCCACAGGAGAAGCAGAGCAGACTCCGTCATTGTTGGGGGATGAGGCAGGAACAGCAGCAGGTTGGGAGCACGGGAATGAGGAGGTTTTTGCCTGAGCAGCAGATGAGTCACCTCTCCAAAGCAAAAGGGGCAGCTGGATTCGACATCCACGTGTTCCAGAGGCAGGGAACACATAATTATGGAGCTTTAGATCCCTGAGGAGCCACAGTGGTGCCTGGAGTCCTCCATGTGCTGTGCTTCCTCTGCTGGCTCTGCCCTAGGCGCTGGAACATCCCCACAACTGCTTCCCTGTTCCAGGTGTTCGATGCCCGGGACTGCACCACGGCCCATGGGATGTTCAATTACATCTGCAACCACATCAAGTACGCCACCAACAAGGGGAACCTCAGGTGAGCCACCAGGCTTTGGATCCCAGGGCTCTGGATGAGTGGAGCTCCAGCTCTGGGCCCTGCTGGAGTTGGGTCTGGGCCAGTGCACAGCCAGGGAAGGGTTAGAGGGACCTGATCTGGGGTGGAGGAGTCCTGCTGGTCTGAGTCCCTCTCTTCTTGCTGCCTCAGAGGGAAGATTTTCCCATTATTTCCCCTTTCCCATACTCTGCATCCAGCACAGAGCTCGGACTGCCCTCCAGATCTCTCTGAAACCCCCTGCTAGCCCCGGGAGCTGGGAACACCCCACATCCCAGAGCCCCGGGAGCTGGGAACACCCCACATCCCAGTGCCGGGAGCTGGGAACACCCCACATCCCAGAGCCCCGGGAGCTGGGAACACCCCACATCCCAGAGCCGGGAGCTGGGAACACCCCACATCCCAGAGCCGCCAGCCTAACTAACAACTCCCTGCCAGTCCCTCGGGGCACACCCGGAGGTGGTGGCAGCTCCTTTCCCTCAGCATCTCCCCCGTCCCCCTCCCTTCCAGGTCTGCCATCACCATCTTCCCGCAGCGCACGGACAGCAAGCACGACTTCCGCGTCTGGAACGCGCAGCTGATCCGCTACGCCGGCTACAAACAGCCCGACGGCAGCGTGCTGGGGGACCCCGCCAACGTGGAGCTCACCGAGGTACCCCTGGGGGCTGCCCCCTCCCTCAGCCTGCTGAGGTACCCCTGGGGGCTGCCCCCTTCCTCACCCTGTGGGGCTGCCCCCTTCCTCACCCTTCTGAGGTACCCCTGGGGGCTGCCCCCTTCCTCACCCTGTGGGGCTGCCCCCTTCCTCACCCTTTGGAGGTGCCCCCTCCCTCACCATGTGGGGCTGCCCCCTCCCTCACCCTTTGGAGGTACCCCTGGGGGCTGCCCCCCTTCCTCACCCCTTGGAGGTGCCCCCTTCCTCAGCCTTTGGAGGTGCCCCTGTGGGGCTGTCCCCTTCCCCACCCTTTGGAGGTGCCCCCTTCCTCAGCCTTTGGAGGTGCCCCTGTGGGGCTGTCCCCTTCCCCACCCTTTGGAGGTGCCCCCTTCCTCAGCCTTTGGAGGTGCCCCTGTGGGGCTGTCCCCTTCCCCACCCTTTGGAGGTGCCCCCTTCCTCAGCCTTTGGAGGTGCCCCTGTGGGGCTGTCCCCTTCCCCACCCTTTGGAGGTGCCCCCTTCCTCAGCCTTTGGAGGTGCCCCTGTGGGGCTGTCCCCTTCCCCACCCTTTGGAGGTGCCCCCTTCCTCAGCCTTTGGAGGTGCCCCTGTGGGGCTGTCCCCTTCCCCACCCTTTGGAGGTGCCCCCTTCCTCAGCCTTTGGAGGTGCCCCTGTGGGGCTGTCCCCTTCCCNTTCCCTCTGGTGAAGCTGGTGGAGCTGGCAGGGCGGTTGTCTCCGTGTCTCAGGGCTTTCCCAGATGGATTTTCTTGGGAAGTTTCCTTTTGCTTGAAGTCTCCCGGGGCTTACACCTCTCCATAATCACCTTGTCCCCATAAATGAGAGATGGGGCAACTGAGAGGTGTTTGAAAAGCTTTTATTCCATTTTCAGTCTCATTTGAAGGGTGAGACAATACAGATGTTATAATTCACACCACCACAATCAGAAGGTGACTATTTTCTAATTGTAATACACTAAAAGTGTTTCTTGGCCTATCAGCTTTAGCCACACCATGCTGTAAATGCCTTGAAGCCAAACATCTCAAACTACCCCTCGTGGGTCCCACTGCAATGCATCTTTCACAGTTCTGTTTCTCCAAAGTGTCCAGTCTGATTTGCAAGGCCATCCTTTGAAACTTGTTTCTGGCTCCATCTCTCTCCCAATAATATCTGTCCTCTTCCACAGCATTTGTAAGTCAGCATTTCTTATCTCAAAGTTTGCATACAGAAGCACACACTGTGTGGGCCTTCTGTCAGGCTTGGAGAATTCTCTACAAATTCATTTCCCACATTAAACCTGCTCTTCCTGCTCCTGCTGGGGACACACAGGAATTCTGGGCACCCCCAGAAGGAGGAGGGGCTGGGTCGAGCAGGTTGGGATTGCCCAGCACCACCTGGGGAGCTCGGGTTTGTGTCACCCTCAGATTTTTTTCCTCAGGAGTAAAGGCTGGGTTTTATCACTTTTCTCACCTGTTTTCTCCTTCACCACTACAGGCACAAGCCATGATCCTAGTGGAGATCAATTCCAGGCTCATTTGCAGCTCAAATTCCCCTGACTTGGCCATGGGTGGGCTGGGACAAGCCACCCCCTTTTGTAGCTCCCTTTCCTCAACCATCAGGACAGAAATCCTGCCAGGAGCTGTGCCCAGGACCACGAAATTCCCTGCCCACAGTGTCTGAAGAGCAGGTGACCTGCTGGGACACCAACCCTGCCTTTATTTCCCCGCAGATCTGCATCCAGCAAGGCTGGAAGGCTCCGTACGGGCGCTTCGATATCCTGCCCCTGCTCCTGCAAGCCAACGGCAACGACCCCGAGCTCTTTGAAATCCCACCAGAGCTCGTGCTGGAAGTGCCCATCCGACACCCCAAGTGAGTCAGGGGCAGCCCCAAAACTGCTCGAGGGGATCTGCAGGGCTCAGCTCCTCTGGTTCCACCCTTGCCATGGCCTGGGGGCTTCACCCAAACCCTCTCCCAGCTCTTCCCTCCAGTGAGGCTGGCAGAGCTGGCAGGGAGGTTGTGTCCGTGTCTCAGGGCTTTCCCTTGTATCCAGATGGATTTCCTTGGAAAATTTCCTTTTCCTTGAAGCCTCCCAGGGCTTACACCCCTCCATAATCACCTTGTCCCCATGAGCAGCCCCAGAGGGAGGCACTGATGGAAATGTTCTGCTCAAGTCCTTCACCCTGCTGGCAAAGTGACCTCCCCCATCCCCCTGCCTGCACTGGGAAGGGAATTCCTGGCCGGTTGCCCAATCCTGACTTCTTCCCTGGCAGGTTTGAGTGGTTTAAGGACCTGGGCCTGAAGTGGTACGGGCTGCCAGCCGTTTCCAACATGCTCCTGGAGATCGGGGGCTTGGAGTTCTCCGCCTGCCCCTTCAGCGGCTGGTACATGGGCACGGAGATCGGCGTCCGCGACTACTGCGACAACTCCCGCTACAACATCCTGGAGGTAACCCCTGCTGCTCCTCCTGCCGGCTCTGGGCTCCCTGGGGAGCAGGAAGGACGCCGGGAGAGCACGGATATCCCTTCTGGGCCCAGTTCTGCGCCCGCAGTTTGGGGAGGATGTTGAGATGCTTGAGCGCGTCCAGCAACGAGGCTGGAGAGGGGCTGGGAACACAAAAACCCTGTGAGGAGCCACTGAGGGAGCTGGGGGGGCTCAGCCTGGAGAAAAGGAGACTCAGGGGTGCCCTCATCACCCTCCACACCCCCCTGAAAGGTGCCTGTGCTCAGCTGGGGCTGGGCTCTGTCTCCAGGAACTGGCAGAACCAGAGGACACAGCCTCCAGCTGCACCAAAGGAAATATAGGTTGGATATCAGGAAAAAGTTTTTTACAGAAAGGGTGATAAAGTTCTGGAATGTTCTGCCCGGGGAGGTGGTGGAGTCACCATCCCTGGGTGTGTTTAACACAGCCTGGATGTGGCACTGAGTGCCAGGGTTGAGTTGAGGTGTTGGGGCTGGGTTGGACTCGATGGTCTTGAAGGTCTCTTCCAACCCAGGGATTCTGGGAATTCTGTGAATTCTCCTGGAGCCACATGGCTGAGGTTGGCAAGGTCTCTGTGTCCTGTGGGGCCAGCAGGATGACACGGCCAGTGTGATCCCTGTGGAGCTTCCCAAAGAATCTTCAGGATTCTTTGAAATCCTGAAGAGCATTCAGGAGGCAGGCACCTGGTCGTGTGCTCAGTTGAGGCCAAGTGCTGAAACATGAAAGGGTGCAGAGACACTTGGTGGCTCCTCAGGGACGTCTGTGCCCTGGGGGACCCTCCAGCTGGCCCCATGGCTCAGGGAATGCCCACACTGGGAGAGACAAAGCCAAGCCATGGGAAGGTGCCCGTGCAGGGGGTCTGGATCCATCAAAACCTTCCAAGGAATGTTGTGTTATTAAAGGGGCTCCATCCCTCCATCCATTCCAGTCTCCTGAAAACCAGAAGTGTGGGAGCAGTGTGAGTGTCCAGCTGCTCCTGGTGGCCCCCTCAGCAGCACTTGGCCACCTGCCTCTGCTCAGGGAGGAGGAAAGGCCGTGCTCCTGCCATGGAGAGGAAGAGGCAGGATTTCTTCCCAGAGGAAGGCACAGCATCAGCCCTTCCCTGCCCTGTGGGTGCCCTGTGCCAGCCTGGGCCTCTCCTCTGGGTCCCTCTCCCCAAGCAGAGCTCTCCAATCCTTGTTTTTCTGGCCATTAAATCCTTCCCCTCCTGCCACGTGTTGTTGCAGCAAGTGGCCAAGAAAATGAACCTGGATATGAGGAAAACGTCCTCGCTGTGGAAGGACCAGGCCCTGGTGGAGATCAACATTGCTGTGCTCTACAGCTTCCAGGTACCTCCGACCCTGCCTTGTCTGGGCCAGCTGGAGGGACACAGGGACCGGGTGGGACAAGTGTGGAGACGTCCACCCAAGCTGAAACTGGGCTGTGCCTCCCAAATTTGGGCTGCTGCAGTGAGATTTAATAATCTCCACGCTCTGGGTGCTGTAAAACATCACCACCAGCAGCTGAGTCCTGCTGGTGCAGAAGGAATATCCCAGCAGGGGGAAAATCCAGCCCTTCGGAGCTATCCATGAGGCAGGAGCTGGCCCAGGCTCTCCCCCAGCCTGCACTTAAAGGTCGAGTAACAAAACCAGCCTTGGCCACCAGCTTCAAAGGGTGGGAGTCCTTCCCAGAGCTGGGTGGGAGCTGGAAGAACTTCCCAAGTTTCTGAGCAGAGGATGCTCCATCCCATCCATCCCTCCTTTGCTTGGCCCAGGACAGTTAACAGGGGGAGCAGGGCATCTATTCTCAAAGCACTGGGGCAGCTTCAGAGCCTCCTTGGGACGACCAGGGTCAGCAGCCACCTCGGATCAGACCATGGCAGTAAGGAACATTTGGGACAAAACCTAAAATGCTGGCTTTTTCCCTCGGGATGCGCTGACAGCTGCTGTCTCTGCTGTCTTGTCCCCCGACAGAGTGACAAGGTGACCATCGTGGATCACCACTCGGCCACCGAGTCCTTCATCAAGCACATGGAGAACGAGTACCGCTGCCGGGGGGGCTGTCCCGCCGACTGGGTCTGGATCGTGCCGCCCATGTCGGGCAGCATCACCCCCGTCTTCCACCAGGAGATGCTCAACTACCGCCTGACGCCCTCCTTTGAGTACCAGGTGCTGTCCCCACCCTGCCCTCTGCTGCCTGAGGCCGGCGGGTGGGATGGGAGGTGCAGGGAGCAGAGGGACGCCACCCAGTTCCTTCACCGTGGATGTTTCACCCTAACGTAGTGCAGTAACGGGGGTTTGCCTCCCTGGGAATGTGGGACACCTGGGCTCCCAGTTTTTAGTGGCACTTTGGAAGTGCCTCATGGGTGGGTGAGGAAATGGCCTGGAAGGCTCCTGTATCCCATTCCAGCCTGCAGGTTTGAGAGGATGGCTCCTGTATCCCATATCCCACATCCCACATCCCACTCCAGCCGCAGGTTTGAGAGGATGGCTCCTGTATCCCATATCCCACACCCCACACCCCATACCCCACATCCCACATCCCACATCCCCCTCCAGCCGCAGGTTTGAGAGGATGGCTCCTGTATCCCATATCCCACACCCCACACCCCATACCCCACATCCCACATCCCACATCCCCCTCCAGCCGCAGGTTTGAGAGGATGGCTCCTGTATCCCATATCCCACACCCCACACCCCATACCCCACATCCCACATCCCACATCCCCCTCCAGCCGCAGGTTTGAGAGGATGGCTCCTGTATCCCATATCCCACACCCCACACCCCATACCCCACATCCCACATCCCACATCCCCCTCCAGCCGCAGGTTTGAGAGGATGGCTCCTGTATCCCATATCCCACACCCCACACCCCATACCCCACATCCCACATCCCACATCCCCCTCCAGCCGCAGGTTTGAGAGGATGGCTCCTGTATCCCATATCCCACACCCCACACCCCATACCCCACATCCCACATCCCACATCCCCCTCCAGCCGCAGGTTTGAGAGGATGGCTCCTGTATCCCATATCCCACACCCCACACCCCATACCCCACATCCCACATCCCACTCCAGCCNATCCCACATCCCACACCCCACACCCCACACCCCACATCCCACATCCCACTCCAGCCGCAGGTTTGAGAGGATGGCTCCTGTATCCCATATCCCACATCCCACACCCCACACCCCACACCCCACATCCCACATCCCACTCCAGCCGCAGGTTTGAGAGGATGGCTCCTGTATCCCATATCCCACATCCCACACCCCACACCCCACACCCCACATCCCACATCCCACTCCAGCCGCAGGTTTGAGAGGATGGCTCCTGCGTCCAGGGGATCCCCCTGGCAGTGGCTGAGGGGCTCCCCCAGGCCCAGCAGGGGATCAAGCCCTGCTGCTGGGGCGTTTAACCCTGCAGAGCATGGAGAAAATCCCCTGAGCAGAGCCTGCCTCGCTCTCCAGCCTCCCTGCTCCGGTGCTTTCCACACAATGTGACCTTCAGTCAAGAGCCCTTAAGGAGCACTCCGAGAGCAGGAGCAGTCTGCTCACTGCTGTCCCACCAGGCACCTCGGCGCTTCCTGGCTCTGGCTGAACAATTCCTGTGCAGCACACGGAATCAGCTCCTGTGTGCTTGCTCCTGGCTTCAGCTGCCTCCCCTTCCCAAAGGGCCTCTCAGGGAATGAAAACCTGTGGCCAGAGCAGGGGAAAGGATCTGTTTCCATCACCTCTCCCCTTCTGGCGTTGCCTTCTTTTTGGCTGTGGCCTATTAACGCTCCTCTCGAGAGGTGACAGAGCAATTGGCCAGATGCTGTTACAAGCCAGGAGGGTTTATTAGATTGCAATTTTCCTGGGCATGTTCCATTGCCCAAAAAAAAAAAAACCAAAAAAACCCACAAGGCTCCAAGGATCAGGGACATAGAGAGGAGAGGGAGAGCTGTGCAGTAGCAGCCATTCCTCCCTTCCTGAAGGGAAGAATTTGACTCTCAGTGCTGTGGATGGTGCATTCCTCCAAGCTCTGAGCACTCCCCACCCTCTGATCCTGCTTTTCCCTCTCCCAGCCGGACCCCTGGAACACCCACGTCTGGAAAGGGGTCAATGGGACACCCACCAAGAAGAGGGCCATTGGCTTTAAGAAGCTGGCAAAGTGAGTACCAGCAGGCTCTGGAAAGGCCTGGAATGTTTGGGGCTGGTTGTAAGCACCCTGGGGGTGTGTGCATCACCCCACAGATGATGGGCTCAGAGCCTGGGCTGGGGGCCACTGAAGGCTTCACCTGCCATGAGGGACATCTGGGGACACAGGCACCCCCTCAGACCCCCAAAAGGGGTGTGACCAGGAGAACACCAGATCCTGGGTATTGTTTGTTCTCCCAAGCTGTTCATTCTCTGGTTAGGAGGTCTGAAAGCTCAGGGATGACTTTCCCACTTTTTGAGGGAGTTTTGCCCGTTTTTCCTTTCCTGGGGGCAGGAAGATCCCCCCTCCTTCTTTGGGGCTGTGCTGGCACTAACAAGATCAAACTCCTGTCCATATTCCTCCTTTTCCCATTGACCTTTTCCCCTTTTTTTGAGGAGAACCTGCCCCCAGTGTGTGCCCAACCCTCCAAACACCTGCTTTGGAAGGAGGCGGGGAGATGGGAATGAGGGATCTCCCTGCAGGCAGCAGATGGATCAGGGCTGAGCTGAGCTTTGCACTTCATGGTCAGTTGACCCCTGGCAAGGGGCCACCCCAGCCCCTCTTCCCTGCCAAGGCTCCTCAGCAGCAGGGATGCAGGAATGAAGCTCACTTTGGACCCTTTGGCTGATTCTGGCCCAAATTCCTCCCCTGGGGGCCATTGGCAGGGAGGTTCTGTGGCAGCAGAGCCCTGGGCCGAGGCAGGAGAGGGCTGGGTGTGCCCTGGTGACGGTGGCCAGGCTGCCAGGTGGCCCTGGCTCGTCACAGCATCTCCCCACGCTTCAGTTTCCCCGAATCCCTGCTCTCAATTTGTTCCCACTCTTCAGCTGTCACCTCCTGCGAGCTGCTCTCCGTGGTGCATCCATAAAGAGGAGCAGCAGCTGAGGAATGTGCTCCTGCAGCTGACACTGGGGCTGGGGGAAGAGCAGGAGGATTCATGGAGTTTGGAGGAAAAAACGCTTTTATTGCTCCCCTCTGCCCCACTGAGGGATGGTTTTATAAAAATGTGAGCGTGGCAGGTCGTTTAAAACAAAATCTCCATTGTCCCTGGTGTAGGGAAAGGAATTGTTTTTGTAATTCACCATTAATCCTGTCTGGATCTGAGCTTATCAGCTGAAGAAGAGGCAGCCTGAGCCCAGAGCCTCGAGCGTGATCTGGTGCCTGCTCAGACTCAAAAATCTGCCAAATCTGAGCCTTCAGAGCTGCAGTCCCTGCCCCTTCCCTGCCCTGGGGCTGGAGCAGGTCCTGGGGACAGGGGACAGTGCCAGCACGGGATGACAAAGGGGCAGAGCCTCACTGGGGGTGGTGATGCAGCAGAAACGTTCCTGAGGCTGACCTTGCCATGGAGAGGAGCTGCCAGGGATAAACCAGCCTGGAGGACTTCCTACCTCCTCTTTCCTCTTTTTTTTCCCCTAAATGTTTCCCCAAAACCAGAGTATTTCTGGGCAAGCTGGACTTCTCCTGCCCAGTGTGACCACTCCAGCTGCAGCCTCTGTTCCCCACAGCTCCCCTGAAGGAGGTGCAGGAGCCCAAAAACCTGAGTTTTTGAGTTTTGCTGAACTCAAAAACCTGGGGCAAGGGCTGTCAAAGCAAATCAGGCAGCCCTTCCTCCTGCAGAGGCCACAGAGCTGCTTTGTGCTCCCTCAGCCTCCCAAAAATCGCCTTTCCCTGTTGCAACAGCAGCCTAAATCCAGACCTGATGGATTTCTGCCTTTCTGGTGGCCCCATTTAAAGGCTTGGTGGTCCACTTAGGAAAAAAATGTTTGGCATGTAGGAAAACCAGTGTTGGTGTGGATATAAATGTCCCTAAAACGACAAACCCACAACCCCTGCCCCCACCACGGTGCTCCCAGTGGTGCCACAGACAAGGAATCAGCATTCCTGGTGCTGCATCCCCTGGGCCAGGATTGGAGGGAGGCTGGTGGCCTCCCAGGGCCCTCTGTGTGCCCTGAGCCAGGGGGCAAAGCTGGAGGAGAAGCACCCAGGCACGGGAAGCTGGGCACAAGGCTGGATAAATGTGCCACCCCCAGCCTGCCTGCTCCTCCCAGGGAGGTCTCGGTGTCACCAGAGTGCAAATCACAGGCACTGGGACAGCTTGGTGTGACCTCAGTGTCCCCAGGCTCTGTGGGGAGTGGGGCTGGCCCCAGGGCAGCTCCTGCAGAGCTGGGTTGAATTTAAGGGCTGGAGAAGCTGCTGTTCCTCCAGCTCTGGTTGGTTTCTCTTTTCTCTTTTCTCTTTT
>VZRH01004945.1:2152579-2165914 GCA_013397555.1 Urocynchramus pylzowi | reverse complement strand
TTCCTCACCTCACCCAGATTTGGGTGGGGCCGTCCTTCCTCACCTCATAGATCTTGGGTGGGGCTGCCCTTCCTCATCTCACACAGATTTGGGTGGGGCGCAGTTCCTCACCTCACAGATTTTGGGTGTGGCCATCCTTCCTCACCTCACCCAGATTTTGGGTGGGGCTGTCCTCTTTCTCACCTCACACAGATTTTTGGGTGTGGCTGTCCCCTTCCTCACCTCACACAGATTTTTGGGTGTGGCTGTCCCCTTCCTCACCTCACACAGATTTTTGGGTGTGGCTGTCCCCTTCCTCACCTCACACAGATTTTTGGGTGTGGCTGTCCCCTTCCTCACCTCACACAGATTTTTGGGTGTGGCTGTCCCCTTCCTCACCTCACACAGATTTTTGGGTGTGGCTGTCCCCTTCCTCACCTCACACAGATTTTTGGGTGTGGCTGTCCCCTTCCTCACCTCACACAGATTTTTGGGTGTGGCTGTCCCCTTCCTCACCTCACACAGATTTTTGGGTGTGGCTGTCCCCTTCCTCACCTCACACAGATTTTTGGGTGTGGCTGTCCCCTTCCTCACCTCACACAGATTTTTGGGTGTGGCTGTCCCCTTCCTCACCTCACACAGATTTTTGGGTGTGGCTGTCCCCTTCCTCACCTCACACAGATTTTTGGGTGTGGCTGTCCCCTTCCTCACCTCACACAGATTTTTGGGTGTGGCTGTCCCCTTCCTCACCTCACACAGATTTTTGGGTGTGGCTGTCCCCTTCCTCACCTCACACAGATTTTTGGGTGTGGCTGTCCCCTTCCTCACCTCACACAGATTTTTGGGTGTGGCTGTCCCCTTCCTCACCTCACACAGATTTTTGGGTGTGGCTGTCCCCTTCCTCACCTCACACAGATTTTTGGGTGTGGCTGTCCCCTTCCTCACCTCACACAGATTTTTGGGAACCCTGGGTTGGGGTGTCGGGAGGGGGGTCCCATCCTGCCAGGGGCGTCCCAGCTGATCTTCTGGCTGTCTGGAGGGCGGTGGCTGGTGGGACCTGGAGGTGGCTGGTGGGACCTGGAGGTGGCTGGTGGGACCTGGTGGCCCTGGGCTGAGTGCTGTCCCCACGCTGTCCCCAGGGCTGAAGCCGTGTCCCATGGTGCTGGTGTTTGGCTGCCGGCAGTCCAGGATCGACCACATCTACAAGGAGGAGACACTCTTTGCCAAAAGCCAGGGTGTCTTCAGAGAGCTGTACACGGCCTATTCCCGGGAACCTGACAAACCAAAGGTGGGCACGGCCCTGGGAATGCTGGCCAGCCCGGGGTGCCCACGGGGAGCCAGCATTCCACTGCCCTGGCCAGTGGTGGCTCATCCCTGGGGCATGTGAGCGTGCAGGATTGTCCCTTCCCACTGGGCACCATTCCCAGGATGTGTCCCCATCCCAGTGCCAGCCAGAATGTGTGCCCAGGCTGCTCCTTTGGCCATCCAGGTGGGAGAGGAGGAGGAAAGGGAAAGGGAAAGAAGTCACCCAGTGGGGTGGCCCAGAAGCAGTGCAAATACCTGCTCCAAATTGCCCCTGGGACTGAACAGGCCTGGCAATGGAAGAGATGGTGCAGGTGTGCCCATGCAAGAGCAGAAGGGTGCTTTGCTGCTGTCCCCATCTCTTTCTTGTCACTGTGGGTGCTGCAGGGCGCAGCTGTACCCCCCAAAGAGGGGTCACCCCTCAGTGCTGCCCCCAGGGCAGGACAAACCCGAGTTAATCCCAGCTCCCTCCTCCTCCTCCTCATCCCTCAGAAATACGTGCAGGACGTGCTCCAGGAGCAGCTGGCCCAGACCGTGTTCAAAGCCCTGAAGGAGCAGGGAGGCCACATCTACGTCTGCGGGGATGTCACCATGGCCGGGGACGTCCTCAAGGCCGTGCAGCTCATCGTGAGGCAGCAGGGCCAGCTGTCGGCCGAGGAGGCAGGAGCCTTCCTCAGCAAGCTGCGGGTGAGTCGTGTCTGCGGCGTGACACTGCCACCCGCGCGTGCCACCGCCGCCACTCCTGCCACGGGCTCTGCACCTGCTGCCTCCCCCTGCCCGCCCAGGGAGGGGCGGGAGGGGGACATTCCGAAGGTTTCTGGGTGCAGGGAGGTCACCTGGCTCCAGGTGAGCACCGGTGCCAGCGCTGTTGGGCAGCCCTGGCAGGGCTTGCTCGCCATCCATCAAAAAATGGATTTATCGGGGCATTTTGTGGGTCCCCGCTGCAAATCTGCCTGTCTGTGCATCCCGTGCCAGGCACAGATGATGCAGATGAAGCTTAAATGAGCTCAGTTTGGGACACAGGCCCACGGGTGGATGCTGGAACAGCTCTGCTTCTCCCCAGGAGGACGATTCCCATGGGATTTCCCCTTCTGAACCACGTCCCCACCTCCATCCAGGCCCCAACCAAGGGAGCCCAGAACCTCTGGCTGTCCACAGACTGCCCTTGAGCTGCTGTGCCCCTGCCAGCCAGGAATTCCCAGCAGCTGAAGGGGTCTAATGCCCGGAACAGCCCCACTGTGCCCAGGGTGTGACCTTGGGAGGGTCCCTCCACCCCTCCGTCCCCTCGGGACAAACCCCAAACCCTCTCCCGCGCATTTCCCGCCTCCCCACCACCCAGGGTCTTGCTGGGGTCGACCCCCAGCATTCACAAATCCCACTTTTCCCTCTGCCACCCTCCCTCCCAGGATGACAGCAGGTACCACGAGGATATTTTTGGAGTCACCCTGCGCACGTACGAGGTGACAAACCGCCTTAGATCCGAGTCCATCGCCTTCATCGAGGAGAGCAAAAAAGACACGGATGAGTGAGTCCACACGTTTGTTTTAACCCCTGCAGTCACCTCGTGGGCTGGGGGATGGGGAAGGGTGGGAAAGGAAGCTTTGGCTTTTGTGCACACCTTAGAGCAGGGGCTGAAGAAGGCGCTGATTTTCGCTCTGGAGGTCTGGCGGTGCCTCTGGAATATCTGTCACCCCTCTAGGATAAATCCCCCCAGCTTCCCAATTTATTGCACTGATGTGCAATTGTCAGACCTGACAATCCCATCCAAAGGAAAATGGTCCTGCCTGCTGCCTGCTTCCAGGCTGGCAAAACCCACAGGCAGGGGTGGCTCTCCCAGCTGGCTCCAGGTGTTCACCTCTCCATGCCCCTTCAGGAAAGATCCAGAGATTTTTCTCCCTGCTGTTGCAAAAACAACCAGAAGTTTAAAAAAAAAAAAAAATCTTGACATTTGCTGTGTTTGTTTCTGCTCTACCAAGTCCTGCCATTTGCTCATCTTGGTCGTGGTGGGATTTTCTCTGGCTGAGCAGAAGGATTATTTAGGATAAAGGCTGGGCAGCTGCATGGATCGTGCTCCTTGTGCTGGCCCTTGGCAGCTCGGGGTGAAACCCCTTCCCTGTGTCGTGCCTGGAGTGGGTTTCCCCACATCCCTGAGGTTGGGCAGGAATTTTTCTCCAAGGAATCACATACTGTGGGGTCTGGACTCTACCAGAGTGCCTCAGTTTCCCACCTGTGGATAGGGATGAAGGTCACCTTCCTGCCCACCCCACCCAGCTCCGTAAACCCCTGCCCACAACACGGAAAGCGCAGGTCGGGATGACCCCTCAGTGCTCCCTCTAAGGCCAGCCTTTCTCCCCTTTCCCTTGCAGGGTTTTCTGCTCCTAACTGGACCCTTCACCCCCAGGGGATGCCAAACCAGTCCCAGCACCTGCTGCCCCCTCCAGCTGGAGGGCACTGGGTTTTGTATTTCACGGACACGGTGGCTCCTTTCCCAGGGGAACTGCCCATGGAAAGCGCTCTGTCTCTCGTCCTGTTGTTGTGTCCTGATGATGATGATGATGATGACTTTTATCTCCTTTCCTTCCTCCTTCTCTTGCTCTTGTCCTGTGGCCATTTCTTTTCACCTCCTTCCCCTTCCCTGGATTTCCCCACTGGAGTTCGATGGCTTTATAACCTGCAGTGGCTCTTTTCAGAATTCCACATTTCCCCTCCTTCCCATGAGGGCATTTTGCAGCTGCATGAAATCACCACCTTTGTGATCATTTTTGGGAGTTCCTGGGGGTGAGCAGAGCTGGCAGGGGGCTGGGCAATGGCGAGGTCTTGTTGCTTGTCCAGAGCTGGGGGTTGTTCCTGCCAGGCTCCCTCTTTCCCCAGCTTGGGGCTTGGCTGAATCCTTGTGTTTTCATGGCTTTTCTCTGGATTTGGACAAACCTGGGCATGTGCCCGAGGCTGGGGGCAGATGATGTGCAATTCCCTTGTGCCCATGGATTTTATTCATCCCCAAGCAGCCTGGGTACAGCTGTGTGGTTTTTGATCTGATTTATGTGTCACGATTCCTCCTAAACGGGCCCTGCTTTGTCTCTCTTCTCCTGCTCTCTTTTCCTGCTCCCTGTCAGCCTCTCCTTTTGCTCAGTCCCAACTTTTGCTGGCATGGAAGTTCTCCCACAAGCTCTGAGCACACAGGCTGATGTGCAGGCCAAGGAAAAGCTCCTGGCAGTGACTTCTCCAGGGGGTTTTACAGGGAATATTTGATCTGCAGCCACTCTGAGGGCCTGGCTGCACCCAGAGCTTTGCACACCCTGATCCCTCTCCCAGGTGAGCCTGGAAAGCCACGAGGATGGGACAGAAGCAGCTGCCAGAGGGAACAGAGGCAGCACTTGGAGGGGGATGGAGGCTCCAGGTCTTTGGCAAGGATGTGCCAACAGAGGAATCGTGAAATCCCAGAGCCAGCAGCTCTTAGCACAGCTCATGAGCACTTCTGGGACAGCAGGCCCCAGCCCCTTCCACATTTTGGGGACCAGAAAGTGCCACCGTGGAGCCACCTGCCTGCCAAGAGAGACGTGTGGGGCATTTTGGGGGTGAGCCAGGCCCCTCAGTGCCAGTGGCACGAGCTGTCTCAGGCAGGACACCTCGTGTGAGAAGGGAGGTGAGATCAGCTGCAAAGGTGCTGGGCTCTGACACGCTCACACCTCAGCCCTGCTGCAAGAACCTGGCCCCAAAAGCAATTTGTTAACACAGCCACAGAAAGGTTGGAGGAAACAGAAAGCCTCTAACAGAGAAAAGCTGTCTGCAAGGGAAAGCAAACGTGACCTTGTGTGTCCTTCCTCCTGCTGCTCCCTGAAGAATCACAGAACATTCTGAATTGGAAAGAACCCACAAGGATCCCACAAGAACATTGTGAATTGGAAGGGACCCACAAGGATCCCACAAGAACATTCTGAATTGGAAGGGACCCACAAGGATCCCACAAGAACATTGTGAATTGGAAGGGACCCACAAGGACCCACAAGGATCCCACAAGAACATTCTGAATTGGAAGGGACCCACAAGGACCCACAAGGATCCCACAAGAACATTCTGAATTTGGAAGGGACCCACAAGGATCAAGCCCAGCTCCTGAGTGAATGGCCCACCCAGAGATTGAACCTCGGTGGTTTTTGGCTCTGCCCAGCTGGGCCCATCCCAGGTTTGTCCTCCCTCACTGCCACCACAAGGACAGCAGGACATGGCTGCAGCTCCTGCTGGAGGCAGGGATGCAGGGTTGGCATCTTGAGGTGACAGCTGCTGATCCTCCCCTCCTGCCCTGCTCTGCCCAGCTGTGTGTGGATCCTGGATGGAGCCGAGCACCACAACTGCTGATGGCACAGGGATTGCCCAGCAGCTTTCACAGGGCTCAGATCACCTGCCCTGAGCTAAAGGCAGCTCAGGAAGAGCTGCAGGGGCTCTGCTGCTCTCCCAGCCCATGGAACAAGCCCCACCACCTCAGGCTGTGCTGTTATTCCCACCCTCAGCCAGGATTTTCTGCCCTCTCCTGCCACATCTCCGGGGGCTGTGACACCTTCTGCAGCTTCGACTCCCTGAATCCCTGAAGCATCTCCAGCCCAAAATCCAGGAGCAAAAGGGCTCCAGGCACCGGGAGAATTTGAGATCTAGATTTGCTGGTGCCAGCTGAGCGTCCAAAAAGGGATAAAACGAATAAATGCTGCCACGGTGTGGCCAGAGCTGAGCTGGCAGGGCTGGGACACACGGCCAGCTGGGTGGCACTGCCTGGGCACTTGGTGACCTGCAGGGGAAAGCTGGAGAGCAGGGAGGAAAGGACAGCCCTCCCCAGCCCCAGGGCAGGCAGGGATGGGGGAGCTGGTCCCTTGGCTGGGGATGTGTGAGTTTGGGAGAGGTCCTGTCTGGGAGAAAACTCCCTGGCTCCAGAGCTGGGAACACGCAGCAGGCTTGGCCTTGACCCCCATCCTGGGGCTGCAGAAACAAAGAGAAAATCAGAAAGAAAATCAGACTCATCCTCTTCTTCTGGGAAATTCTGGCTCCAGCTTTGTCCTCTGGTCCTCCTTTAGAAGAAGGGAAGATGCAATCTGACGAGGAGGAGGAGGTAATGCCCAAAAAATCATCTCTTTGGCCTCTTCCCAGCTCTCACTGTGGTGCTGGCAAGGTTTTCCCCCCGTCCTGCCTCCTGCCTGCCCTGCTGCACCATCTCCCACCTGCAGCCCATGCCTGAGCTGGATTATCTTGCTTTTTGTGCATCCCAAAGCTCTCCACCTCCACCTGCCCTCCCAGGGGAGCCAGCAGGGCAGCCCAACCCCTTCCCCTGGGTCTGCAGAGGGTCTGGGCAGGCAGAGCTCAGCAAACACCAAGGCCTGAGCCCTTGGAGGGGAAATGCTGGTTTAAGGCTCCTTGCCCAGACCTGGAGCAGAAATCCCCTCCCTGCCATGAAGGTCCACGAGGTTAAGGACCCCCAGGGCTCCAAGCTGCCTCTGCTCCTGCTGGCTCCTCACAAGCTGCACCACTGGGAATTTTGATTCACTGTTTGCTGTTGAGTCAGTCTCAGACGTCTGAACTGCTCCCCTTCATCCCCTCCAGCTGCAGGGGCTTTGCACTCCCCTCAAGCTCCATTTTCTCCCATAGCAACAGGGGAAAGAAACTTGTGGATGTGCTTTGTTATTCCTGAGATGCAGCTCTTCCAGCCTGGCCTCTGCTCCTTGGCCTTGCTGACCTGCAGGTGTAGCCACCAAATCCCTGCTGTAAACACAGAGGGAGGTCAGGTCTGCCCCACCCGGGGCCCTGAGCTGCTCCAGGGGTCACACACACAGGGGGTGTGCCTCTGGGGCACTCGGGTGACAAACCTGTCCCCTCTGGGTGCCTGCTGCCACCCCTCCTGGGCTGGCCCTGATGGGCCCAGCCTGGCCAGTGTCCCAGTCGCTCTCCTGAGGATCTCCACCCCCCCTGTTTGGAGCAGCTCTGCTCCTTTTCACTCCCCAGGTGTTAAAGAGACTCTTCTCTGAACAGGAGGTTTGATTTTCAAGACACTGCAAAGTGGGGTTTTTTTGCAAAGATTTCACTTCCCAGGTCTTTCAAGTGTCTGCAGAGAGTCATTACATGGATTTGGAAAGCCAGGGAGAAAGGTTCTGTCTTTTCCCACCCTGCTGTGTCCACCAGCAGGGAAGAACCATTCACAGGTATCCAGTGCTGTGCTGTTGGTGATTTCCAAGGTTTCATCTCCTGGGAAGGGCTGCCTGGGAGTTTGTTGTTCTTCTGTTTATGAGACAATTGTAAAACAATGAGACAATGGCAGAACAATGAGACATCTGCCACCAGGAGTGGCCTCACAGAGCTGTCACCTCCACATCGTGGCCTGAGCTTGTTGCTCCAGAGGAACTGAGCCAAAGTGGCCAGAGAATGGGATCTGGCTGCGGGCTGTCCCTGTCCCCTCTGTGCCTGTGTGTCCCCAGGGGGAGCAGGGACTGTGTCCACCCCCTGAGCACGGGGATCTGAGGGATCTGAGGTGTCTGTGCACGGCCAGCAGCCCTGCAGGGCTGTGTGCTGGGCCAGGAACACGGCCTGCAGGGAGGAGGTGGGAGCAGACAGGACAATGCCCCCTGTCCAGCCTGTGGCTGCTCCTTCCCTGTCAGTGAGTGACTCCTGTCACCCCATCCTGGCTGTGCCCCCCAGGGATGCCTCCCTGGCAGCCCTGCCTGCCCAGCAGGGACTCACAGTGCCTTGTGCTGGGAAGGGAGCACAGCACTGCTCCTGCCTCGGATGTTCCACAGCTGGGAAAATTCCCCCTGGATCACTGGCAGCAGAGCCTGCCCCATCTCCCTGAGCTGGGTTTCGGGGGGATGGAGGTGGGGAGAGCTCACAGTGGGGCTGCAGACTGGGGCTGTCAACTCTCCCCCACCCTGGAGACCCCTTCCCTGTTCCACAGCTGGGGAAATTCCCCCTGGATCACTGGCAGCAGAGCCTGCCCCATCTCCCTGAGCTGGGTTTCGGGGGGATGGAGGTGGGGAGAGCTCACAGTGGGGCTGTCAACTCTCCCCCACCCTGGAGACCCCTTCCCTGTTCCACAGCTGGGGAAATTCCCCCTGGATCACTGGCAGCAGAGCCTGCCCCATCTCCCTGAGCTGGGTTTCGGGGGGATGGAGGTGGGGAGAGCTCACAGTGGGGCTGTCAACTCTCCCCCACCCTGGAGACCCCATTCTGGTCAAACTGGGGGAGAGGTGCTGTTTGTGCTCAGTCCTCACAGACTTGCCCCAAGCCCAAGCCAAAGCTGCTGCCTCCTGACTTCTGACCACTGAAGCCATTCTGTTGCCCCCTGAGGGTTCCCACCATTTTTTTTGGGAGGACGATTTTATGCTCAAAACTCGATTCTGTTCCTGCTTTCACCGGGGACTCGTTCTCAGCTTCAGAATTGCTCTGATAACTCTGCAATTGCCTTGGCAGTTCCAGAGGGGAGCACAGTCCCTTCACAGAACAGATGGAGGCACATTTTCAGGACCATTCAACTTTGCTGTAACTCCCTGTTTGTTATAACAATTCCTTCTGCTGTAACAGGGAGAGCAAAATTTGGCCAGTGCTCTTGAAAAACCTGTAATCCTGAGCTTGGATAAAATTAGCCTGGAATCCAAGTCCTCCCAGATCCAAAATGCCTTCCACACCTGCTGGCTTCAGTGGCACTGGGGATTTTGGCAGCTTGCACAGATTCCAGAATATTTTTGCGTGTGTCAATCTGCGCTTGCACGTGCCTGCAATGCATGGCTCCAGCAATCCCTGGGAAATCTCCCCTTTCCCAGGAAAATCCCAGCTCCAGCTTCTTCCACGTGGCTGTGTGTGCTCAGCAGGGAGTCAGGGGAGAGGGAGAAAGCTGCTGCTTTAAAGCACTTGGTTCCAGAGGTGAAACAGAATTTAGGAGAGGTGCAAATCAGCTTGGTTTAGCCCAGGGAAACTCGTGGCATATCCAAGCATTGCCATGCAGATCCACTTTTTTTTTTTTTTTCCTGCTGGGAAAATGAAGCAGACTGGCAATCCCTGGCCTCCACCCCTGCAGATGTTTGGCTGTGATGGAAATTTGAGCCCTGGAATCACAGGAATAAAACCCCAAGAGGTTGTGAGCTCAGAGCTGAGCAGTGGCAGCACCTCACTGCCAGGGCTGCTGCTCTCCTGCCTCACCCATCCACGTCCTACCTGGCCAGATTTTGGGGAGGGAGGAGGGAGGAAGCACCTCAAAGTGAGCAAATCAAACCTGAGATTTGGCCCTGAGAATTCCTGGTTTACCAGGAGCCCGTAGGCTGAAGTTTTGCAGCTATTCCTCATTCCTGTGGTGAGAAATTGGGCAAGACTCTTGTATCCAAAGCTTTCAGAGCTGTTCTGGAGCTGTGGAAAAGCAAGAATGGGGAAGCAGGGCAGCTCTCTGCAGGGCTGGTGCAGAAATCTGAGAGGGAAAAACACCAGGCAAACAACTTTCCTTCCAGGGGAATCCTTAATACCTGGAAAATTGAAAGGATAAATACTGGAAAAGTTGGTCTAAGAGAGGAACTCGTTCAGGGCTTATTTTTGCTGCTTTGTTTTCATGTGTTGGTTTTGGGGTGAGGAAAGCAAACAGAGAGCAAACAGCCAGTGTATCAAATTTGGATTAAATCAAACTTTTTGTTCCTACAATAACCGCTGGTGGAGGTTTTAAAAATTTATCAAGGGCAACAAAACAGCCTTAATTAACTGAGACGTTAATGCTCCCTGCTTCTGAGCCTGCTTTTTTGTTCTCCTCTCCATGTGATGGTGGCATGGAATCCTGTCTTAACAAAAGCCACTTCCCAGTAGCCCAGAGGATGCTCAGGAACAGGAGATGGGGTTGGAGAATCTCCCTGCGAGTGAGATTCCGTGCAAAATCCCTGCTTTGCTAAAGCCCTCCAATAGAGGCAAATCCCCACAATTCCCAAGGTTGAATTCCCATGCTCTGCTGCCTCGAAATGCCTTTAAAAACCCCGGGCTGTGTGTGCTTTGTGAGCAGTGTGCAGCTTTTCCAGAGTGCACACACAGCTCCCCAGGCAGAGGACGAGCAGAGCAGGATGACTTTCAGCCGGGACTCGTCGCTTTTTAGATTGCACAGAGTTAAAAACACCACTTCTGCCAGCTGCCCGGGGAATTTGATGTTCAGTGCCAATTAATTTTTGTAATAGGAGCAGGGATTTATCCCCTCAGCTCCCCCAGGCACCTTTAGTCCCAGACTCAAAGGTTGGGTTGGAGTTTTTCTCATTTTCCAGTGGCCTTTTCCTGAAGAGCAGCGGTGCCACGGTGAGGACGGGGACTGGGCTGGGGAAGGTGGCAGCTTTGGGGCAGGGAACTCCCAAATTTTCCATTGTAAACCCTTCAGATGTGATCAGCCCAGTCAATCCTGCTGGGCTGGGTGGGGCTCCAAGGCCTGGCTGCTCCCTGCTCCCCTGACACCCTCACATCTCTGTGCCTTCATTCACCCGAGGAAACGATGCCAAGATTTGAGCCTGGCACTCTCACTTTGCCTCCCATCCCACAGGTGTGTGTGGAGCAGGGGGAGCTCCTTTTGGAGCTGTTTTCTGTGTGATCCCAGGGCAGGTTTGTGCTGAGGCCACAGGGGTGGGGTGAGCCCGAGCTGTGTGTGATCCTACCAGTGCTTTAAGCAGCCAGAAACGTGGTTCTTCCCCCACCTCCGAGCTCTCAATGCTGCTAAAAATCTCTGCCATTCGTCCCCCCTGCTCCAGCCCCTCTCTCAGACTGGCTCTGGCTCTGTTTGCAAGATATCCACGTTGTTCTGAAGCATGCACCTCTCTCTGTATAGTCCCAATCTTCTGATTTTATGGAATACTTATGCCTGTTTGCATTACGGTCAAAATAAAAAAGAAAACTGAACTGAAAGCTGGCAGTTCTCTCCTCTCTGGGTTTTTAACACCAAAGGGCTGCTCGAGGTCTCTGCCCTGCCACCTGTAATGCCAGGGTGCCATAAATAGCAGTGACAATCAGCAGCACCCCTTCACCTGCCAGACACAGCCACCTCGTGAGTGGCCTGAGTCACAGCACCCCGTGTGTGAGAAACACCTTCACCCTCCTGGGAGCACTGACAAAGTTTAATAAAGGACAATAAAAGGCAAGGACCAGGGGAAAAAATGTTATTATGGCCACTCAGCCAAGAGCACCCTGTTATCTTTGGTGATACCCCTTAAATATCTTTTAATTACATCAGCCTTATGCATATTCATAGATCTTTATGCATACTAAACTTTTTCCCAAGCTAGTTTACACGTTCCAAGAATTGTTTAGCCTGGCTCCTCCTTGGGTCTGCTTTTTTAGAGCATGCACACTCCTTGGTTGTGGTTTTAGTCCTTTTTTATCACCTCCAGTTTTTGGGCCTTGCTCCACACTGCCTTCAGACAGTGAGTGCTGATAATTGGAATATCAACAGCAGGGTCCTCATCCTGTGTTCATGGGATGTTATCCCATCCCAGTATGTTGTATTTTTAACATTTTAACACAAACATACTTATATCAGCTATTTCACTGAGCTTAACTAACACCAGAAATAAAAAATAAATAAAAACTGTATCTTTATAACAAAGCTACTTTAACACCCCACATATAGAATCCATTTTAATATTTGTGAGAAGCCAATATTACAATGTGGATCTATAGCACACAGATCCCTTTATTTATCGTGTATCCTTGGGGAAATGTCCCAGGGCTGGCTGTGTGCAATCCAGGGCGAGTTTTGGAGCAGCAAAAGCAGCCCAGGCAGGAGCTGAGAGGCCTGGAAATGAGAAAGAAATGAGAAAGAAATGAGAAAGAAACGAGAAAGAAACGAGAAAGAAACGAGAAAGAGGCCAGGGCAGTGATATTGATCACATTGATGAGATCCCTTTTGGCACTCCATTTCCAATACTGATCACATTGATCCCTTGTTGGCCACCATTTCCAATATTGATCACATTGATGAGGTCATCATCAGTGTGATGATGACCTTTTGGCACTCCCTTTCCAATACTGATCACATTGATGAGATCCCTTTTTGGCACTCCCTTTCCAATATTGATTACATTGATCCCGTCCATTTTTGGATGTCATTTCCAATATTGACCACATTGATGAGATCCCTTTTTGGCACTCCATTTCCAATATTGATCACATTGATGAGATCCCTTTTTGACACTCCCTTTCCAATATTAATCNAATGGAGCGGGAACGGAGCGGGCACGGCACGGGCACTGAGCGGGCACGGCACGGGCACGGAGCGGGCACGGAGTGGGCACCGAGCGGGCACGGAGCGGGAATGGAGCGGGAACGGAGCGGGCACGGCACGGGCACTGAGCGGGCACGGCACGGGCACGGAGCGGGCACGGAGTGGGCACCGAGCGGGCACGGAGCGGGAATGGAGCGGGAACGGAGCGGGCACGGCACGGGCACTGAGCGGGCACGGCACGGGCACGGAGCGGGCACGGAGTGGGCACCGAGCGGGCACGGAGCGGGAATGGAGCGGGAACGGAGCGGGCACGGCACGGGCACTGAGCGGGCACGGCACGGGCACGGAGCGGGCACGGAGTGGGCACCGAGCGGGCACGGAGCGGGAATGGAGCGGGAACGGAGCGGGCACGGCACGGGCACTGAGCGGGCACGGCACGGGCACGGAGCGGGCACGGAGTGGGCACCGAGCGGGCACGGAGCGGGAATGGAGCGGGAACGGAGCGGGCACGGCACGGGCACTGAGCGGGCACGGCACGGGCACGGAGCGGGCACGGAGTGGGCACCGAGCGGGCACGGAGCGGGAATGGAGCGGGAACGGAGCGGGCACGGCACGGGCACTGAGCGGGCACGGCACGGGCACGGAGCGGGCACGGAGTGGGCACCGAGCGGGCACGGAGCGGGAATGGAGCGGGAACGGAGCGGGCACGGCACGGGCACTGAGCGGGCACGGCACGGGCACGGAGCGGGCACGGAGCGGGCACGGAGCGGGCAGGGAGCGGAGGGGGCTCGGTGCCATCCTTCACCCCGCGCCGCGGGCACGGCGCCCTGCGCTGTGCCGGGGTGCTGCGG
>VZRH01004945.1:2127559-2150935 GCA_013397555.1 Urocynchramus pylzowi | reverse complement strand
TATATATATATATAACCTGAAAAGAACCTAAGACAGAGGAAAGTGTTTTGTATAAACCAGTAATAATGAACAGCATTTCAAAATGTGGGATAAATCCCTCAGCAAATGAAAATAAACCCCTTTCTCTCAGCTTCATTGCCAAAATATTTCCATCTGTGCTGATTCTTGTTCAGGTTTCTCACACAAGTGCTCCTGGTGTCTCCACAGCAGCAGGAATTGCAGTGCTGGCACATATTTTATGGCACAAAGCTGTGTTGTGGCACCACACACCCACTGCTGACAGCCCCCAGAGCATGCCCTGAAGTTGGATTTTCAGCTGAACCTTGAAATTCTGGATAAGCTGTGAAATGTGTGGACTTTGAGTCTCAGTAAAGGAGGGGTTTTTACAAGAAAGCTGTGAGGTGGTTTGTTTTTTTCTTCTTGGAACAATTATTTCTTGTGTCTTGTCACACTGCAGAAGCATTTAGCTGTCACAATTTGACTTGAGATTGTGTTTTCCTCCTGTAGAATTTGCCAGCAGCAAGGGCAGTGGAGAGAGCTGTGTTTTTAATGAGCTCCCCGAGGTGGTAGGAAGAACACAGGACAGAGAATTCCCCTTCTGTTCAGTGCCAGGTTGGCTTCCTTCTTTGTGGCAAACTCTTTTAATTATAAAACTGAAGCATTTAGGATGTTTAGGTATTGAAATCCTGGAGTGGGAGGCTCTGAAGGCTTCAGGAGAGCTTGCTTTTAAATAATCATTAATGCACAGCTGCAATCAGGGAGTTGTGCTTTGATGTCTGAGGTAATTTAATACAATTTAAAGCTGGGTAGTGTCTGGGCACTGTCTCAGCTCCTCAAGTCCTTCTGGAGGTTCTCAGGGATGTGAAATATTAATTGAATGGTGCTGTTGGGTTGTGTGTGTGTGCAGGTGGCCGTCCCTGCTGAAGTACTACAGCCACAGCGACAGTGTCAGCTGGCTGGAGGAGTACAAGGCACGGCACAACGCGGGGCTGGAGGCACAGAGGATTGTGGCTTCCTTCTCCAAAAGGTTCTTCTCAGAACACGTGAGTCCTCCTCTCTTTGTGTGTGTGTGCAGCAGCCTTGCCACTTGTCTAGAAGAATCATTAATAAAATCATCAATGGAATCATTAAGGTTGGAAAAGACCTCCAAGATCAAGTCCTGAGCCCAGTCCCTAAGCACCACATCCTCATTTTCTGAACCTTCAAAAAGCCAGAGCTGCCATTCCTGAATTCCCTCAGGAAAACAGATCTTGCCCCTCTGCAAGGAGGATCTGAGAGCAGCACAGTGCAGGTGTCTGTGGGGCTGCTTGTGTGAGTTTCACAGCTTTACCTGCTGGGCAGGAGCCAGAGCTCAGAGAGGCTGAGGTTCCTCACAGCATCCTGGGGTGAGATCTGGGGTACATAAAGAACATCATCACTGTTCTTTCAGAAACATTGTGGCTTGCAAATGGTGCAGCCACAAGAGCCCATGTTCTACCCTTGCTCTGCTGCCAGGAGGGTTTAGGCTGAGCCCAGCACTGGTCCTTGCACTAGCCCAACAGCAGCTGCTGCCAGGAGATTTTCCTTCCAAGGGTCCAGAAAACTGAACTCCTTCAAAGGACAGCAATTGTCCTAAGCAGCTTGTCCTAATTGTCCCTAAGCAGCTTGTTCCAATGCTTGACAACCCTTTCAATTAATCAATCTTTCCTAATATCCAACCTAAGACTCCCCTGGAGCAGCTTGAGGCTGTTTCCTCAACACTGCCTGAGCATTCACATCACTAGGATGTATTATTTTTTAAAAATCCTTAAACCATTCAAAAGTTGTTTATTTCTTAGAGGGGTTTTTCCTTCTTAGAAATGTGTTTATTTAGTCTTTATTATTATTTTTATTAGGAAAAGGTTCTTCTTCCCCCAGAGGGTGCTGGGGGCTGCCCAGGCNACTTGTCTAGAAGAATCATTAATAAAATCATCAATGGAATCATTAAGGTTGGAAAAGACCTCCAAGATCAAGTCCTGAGCCCAGTCCCTAAGCACCACATCCTCATTTTCTGAACCTTCAAAAAGCCAGAGCTGCCATTCCTGAATTCCCTCAGGAAAACAGATCTTGCCCCTCTGCAAGGAGGATCTGAGAGCAGCACAGTGCAGGTGTCTGTGGGGCTGCTTGTGTGAGTTTCACAGCTTTACCTGCTGGGCAGGAGCCAGAGCTCAGAGAGGCTGAGGTTCCTCACAGCATCCTGGGGTGAGATCTGGGGTACATAAAGAACATCATCACTGTTCTTTCAGAAACATTGTGGCTTGCAAATGGTGCAGCCACAAGAGCCCATGTTCTACCCTTGCTCTGCTGCCAGGAGGGTTTAGGCTGAGCCCAGCACTGGTCCTTGCACTAGCCCAACAGCAGCTGCTGCCAGGAGATTTTCCTTCCAAGGGTCCAGAAAACTGAACTCCTTCAAAGGACAGCAATTGTCCTAAGCAGCTTGTCCTAATTGTCCCTAAGCAGCTTGTTCCAATGCTTGACAACCCTTTCAATTAATCAATCTTTCCTAATATCCAACCTAAGACTCCCCTGGAGCAGCTTGAGGCTGTTTCCTCAACACTGCCTGAGCATTCACATCACTAGGATGTATTATTTTTTAAAAATCCTTAAACCATTCAAAAGTTGTTTATTTCTTAGAGGGGTTTTCCCTTCTTAGAAATGTATTTATTTAGTCTTTATTATTATTTTTATTAGGAAAAGGTTCTTTTTCCCCCAGAGGGTGCTGGGCACTACCCAGGCTCCCCAGGGAATGGGCACGGCCCTGAGGCTGCCAGAGCTCCAGAAACCTTTGGACAGCACTGCCAGGGATGTGGTGGGATTTTGGGATGTCTGTACAGGGTCAGGAGTTGGACTGAATGATCCTTGTGGTAGCTTGGGATATTCCATGATTCCATAATAATTCAAAGATTCACCTTCCTTGATTGTGATCAATACTTTCCATTTGTTTCCTCTTGCCCCTCTCCCCACATCACCTCAGCTGTGCACTCAGAGATTTTGTATTTCCTGACGTTGTGTGGAAATGCTGAAACGCAGCCAAAAGGGGAGAGAGTTCCAAATCCAGAGGTGTGTGGAGTGCAGCACACCCTGGGATTGCATTCAGCCCTGAAAGCTCTTTGCTTTTTGCTGGGAGTTCAGCCCTGGCTCTGGGAATTCTGAAGGCCACGGAGTTTGTTGACACAAAGCTCAGCTGCTGTTTCTTGCTGCAGACCTTGTGCAAGGACGAGTTCTGAGAGCTGTCACAAGCCCTTTGAGTTCAGGAGCAAAGCACAACAGGGCCACTCAGTTGCAAAGTGTGTTTTTGAAGTTCTCCAGCCAGCCATGACCCTGAAATGCTTCTGTGTTCAGTGGGGAAAAGGTGAAAATGTGGTGTCTCACACCGACGTGCACATGAAACAGGAGTTACTTGGCTGTTTGCTTGGTAGCTGTGGATTTTGGCAACTGTACAGCTGGGTCAGCCTGGAATTCTGTGAAATAAATACAAATACTGCCTGTAACTTTGGCTGAATTCAGAATTCCACACAAGAGCCACTAAACAGCCTCCCTTTTATGGCTCCTGTGCAGAAGGAAGGCAGCGGGGCCAGGTGGGTGTTTGGTGTCTCCTGGCTGCTCTGTTCTGCAGCAGCCAGACATGTGTCCATGGAGAATTGTCAGAGCATTGACTGGGAGAGCAGCTCCTGCATTCCTCCTGTTTTGATCACATATGCAAACACCATGGAGAGACCATTAAGCAATACCCAAAGGCCTCATGATGAGAACCTTCTCCTGAGGGGCCAGGAACTGCAGCTTAATTCCCTGCTCAGAACTGAGAGAAGGCTTTCAACCCATATATGAGCCCATATCCTATAGTGAAAAGCTCAAAAGCCAATTTTTTTTACAGTTCAACCAAAGTTTAGAAAGTAATTCTGAATTCTGGAAGAAAATAGCTGTTCTGAATATAGATGCAGAAGTGGTTGTTGCAAAAAATAAAGGCTCCTGCCTCTTCGTTCCTTCACCCAGGATGAATCTCCTGCACAGGGGGGTGTGTGGAGGGGTTCAGTCAGCCACAAGCTGAAGTTGATTCCACCTTAAAATCACTTGCAGGTTGTGCCCACCCTGCAGAAATGTGATTCTGCTGGTCCTGAACTCAGCATCTCAGCCCTAAATGCTGTAGAATTGGGCTGAAATCGCTGTATGATGTTCCTGGGGTTCTCAGTAGATTAATAAATCCATTAATACAGACTATCAGTATTTGGGGAGCAGGACATTTTTAAGATCTTTAATAAATTGAAAAAAAAAAATGGACTAATTTGGTTTTGAGACTTTTTCTGAAGTTATGGGGGAATCTGTTGTGCTGTGCATAACTCCTTGTCTGCTTTGGCAGGTGCCCTGTGATGGATTCAGTGACATTGAGACTCTGGGGTGCCCCAGCCATTTCTTTGAGGATGAGCTGATGTGTATCCTCAACATGGAAGGAAGGTAAGAGAGGCTGAGAAATGGCAGGGATTTCCCTCTTTCACCAGTTCAAGGAGAAAAATACCCTGGTTAATGCCTGACCTCAGCTTCTGCCCTTGGTCACTCATTAAACAACACCCCCAGGCTTGCTGAGGCCTGATTGCACAACAGATTATTTCCAGAGGAAACCATGGAAACCTTGTTCCACAAGAAGAAGATCCTCTGGCTTTGTGTAGCTTTTTGTTGTTTATTTCCTTGCCAGCTCATGGCATCTCTTGGGACATATCCTGTGCACCCTCAGCTCTGCCTGAGCACTTCCCATCCTCTTGTTCCTTTTTGATTTAAGCCTGGATCAGTTTGCTGAACTGATTTGCAGGATTAGGCCAGAGCACCAGAGGGAAGCAGGAATCCTTCAGGAATGCCACCATGAATCCCTCTACCCTGAAATTCCAGCTTTTTCTTTCCTTTTCTGAGCTGGAGTAGGTTGGTCCAATTTTTGCCCCCAGAGAATCAACTGAGTTGAATTCAGCCACTGCAAAATTTGCAGTTCTGTAAATTATTCAGACAGGTGGTAACCAAAACTCCTGGTTTTTATCTGCCTGGGTAATCTCATCACCTTGATTAACACTGGGCAAGATGAGTATGTTTATTTGAAGGTTTTATTTGCTTTATTTGAAGGTTTTTCTGCTGGTACCACCTACCCAGGCTGGGCTTGGTGTGGTACAAAGCTGTGATAAATGTCCTTAATGGGCCTAATAGCCTTGATTAGAGGGACTCTTAATAGGGCTTGAAAAAACCCAACTGGAATGGCAATCATCTCATTTTTGCCTTTTCCCATCCATTTTATTGCCTTCTCTATTTGAGCTGGGCCTGAGCATGTCTCATTTGACAACTGGCTAAAAAGCTTTTGAGGCTTTGCACTGGCCAAATGCCTCCCCATAAAGCAGAATTGATGCTAATTACACCCTGATTAAGCTGTAGTCAGTGCCATTCAGGAGCATTAGGCTAAATCATCTCTCTGGAAGATATCCCAATAAAGCAGTTGTCCCTACTGAGGATCCCAGTTTATTGGAAGATAAAATATTATGAGTTTTGATTGCCCTGCTGTCCAGGAGGATGGAGAGGCTTTAGAAAGTGATGGGGCTTTGCTGTGAAAAGTTTTGGAATTGTGTCATCTACAGAGCAACTGTTGATCTCCTCCTGCCTTTTCAGAGCTACAGAGTTGGTTTTCCTCTGGGGAATTTTGTTTTTCTTCTGAATACTGCTGGACTGACATTCATGTCCCTCATCAATCTATTTTTAATGCTGAGAGGATGCTTTAGGAGTGGCTCTGGAGAGATGCAGTCAGACAGAGGGTAATGTTTTATGGATAAAGTATAGGATTTTAATCAGATATTCCTGAGCTCCTTTAATTAGGATCTGTGTTGTTTCCCATGATAATGTATCTTCTCAAAATTCTATATCAGTGATGGGAAGGAAATTGGAGATGATAGGAGCAATGTTTTGCAAGTTGTGTGGCTTTCTGTGATAAATTCCTCTCAACATTCCCCTTTTGGCTTGACTTTCAGTGACGGTGCTTGTTGAGAAAAACAATAACCCAAACTTGTATTAAAACTTAAACCAACTGTTCACCCTTCAAATACCAATTTAGGGAAATGCTTCCTCTTGTGTTTAACTGTGCAGGAAAGGTCTCACCTGGAAGTACTATGCAAAGAAAATTCTCTATTTCCTACGGCAGCAGAACATACTGAAGAACCTGAAGGAGTACCTGCAGCGCCCCACGGAGCGGCAGTCCTTTCTGGAGGGTGAGTCCCTGGCAGGGAGCCAGCCAGAGCACCTAATGGCAGCTCTCCATCATGGTTTGACTTGCAAGGAGCCTGCCTTGCTTAGATTCCAGCAGGCCCTTGGCTAATGACTCAGAGTTCAGGCTGGATTTGGGATGTGTCTGGAATCCTTCCCATCCCGCAGCAGCGTTGAGTCAAAATGTCAGGATGGCATCAGGTGCTGTCAGTGCTGTGGGCTTGAAAAATCACCCCAGAACATGGTGAAACATGCAATCTTGAGCAGAGTGCTGAGGAAATGAGCTGTAGCTCGACATCCTCATTACTGACATTGCTGCCGTGGCCCCTGAGCTGATTCCCAGTCAGCTCCCTGCTTTCCCCTTTCCCAGGAACTCCTCAGACAAGGGAGGGAGCAAGCAGAGGGAATTGTTGTAGCCTGGGCATTGGGAGTGTCTCAAGAATTGAGTGCCAGACTTTGGTGGGAAGCAAATCCAAGTCCAGTCACATGGTGGGAGGGCACTTACACCTGCTAAAAAAGAAGAAACTCTTTCTTCTGCTTCTCCTGCTGTTCATGTCCTCAGTCTGGTAGATTATTCTTCTGTCTTCTGAATGGCTCAGAGAAGAGTCCCTTCCTCTTGGTACACACTCAAAAGTGTCCCTGAAAGAGGACAAAAAGGCTGTAACACCAAAGCTGGTTCTTGTTAATGCAATGGAGTTTGAAGAAGGGGCTGTTAGGGCAAGAAGGGACAGCAAAAAGTGGCGTTTTCTAGAAAAAAATCAAATTAATGATGAGACATAGTCATGTGGGTCACAAATATGTGTTGTTTGTCTGCCATGAACGTGCCTTTGAAGCACCAGCAGGGAGTGTTGTGGGAATTTCCACCTGGTCAGCACAGGGAACACTATGGGAGGACAAAAAGGAGACACAGGGCCCTGCTGAATTCCTTGATTTACAGAGCAGTCATGGACATGCTGACAAAGCCATGTAGGAGGCTGGAAGAAGGATGGTCCTTGCAAAAATCCTTACAGCTGATTCCAAAGATTGAACAAGAGGAGGCTTTGGAAAGAGCAGTGGTGCCAAGGAGAAGATTCTGTGAGAAGGAAAAGTTTTCCTGCAGAGGCTGGGGCAGGAGGAATGTGAAAGCTTGTGCTGTTCTGTGTTGTGTCAGGAAGATGGAGAGCAGGTGTGGAAGAGAAAGATGAATGTAGCAGATAAGGAAATGATGAACAAGGATGATATGGAGGATGTGACAGGGAGCAGTCAGAACTGAGGCAGTTTGAGTGAAGCTGGGATTGTTGCAGGCTCTGAATAAAAATCTCTGTACGTTGGGGAGGTGCCAGGGGCTGCGGTGTGAGCGCAGAGCTGGTCAAGCCTGAGCCAGCAGCATCCCTGCTCCAGTTGCAGACACCTTTCAGCATGGTGGAGAGGGCAGTACTGAGTTCAGCTGGTCATTTCCATGTTAGCTCATTCTCTGCATTTTGTGTGACAAATCCAGGAGATGGCTGCAGGTTTCAGACACACAGAGCTTTGCTGTTCTGCTGCAACCGAACAGAACGCTGCATGCCTGGAATGTAGAGCAGGCAAAACCAAGCCAAGAAAAAAACTGAAGTCCTGTTTCTTATGCAGTTTGTTTTTTCCAGGTGCTGTGTTGATTGATCAGTACTGTAACCCCCTGTCAGACATCTGCCTGAAGAGTGTCCAGGCTCAGGTGGACGATATCACAGACAAAGTGCGCAAAGTGCTGCGGACCAAGAACCCCAGGCACCCCAGCTTGGCTTCCAAGGCAGGTACTGTACAGAAATGTGCCTTCCTGCAGAGCCTTCCTGCACCTCTGCACAGCTGAAACAGCTGGGGACTTGTGGCAGCTTAAAGAGCTGTTGTTTTTATCCCCTGGCAAACAAAATTGTGACATTTACTGAAGCCATCATTCAAGAAACAGCTGTTCAATAGCCCAGGGTTCAGCCCATCTGGTGCTGAAAGAATTGGGAGGGGAATTCTATTTTTTCCCATTTGTCTTTGGAATCTTATTAGTCCTGGTATCTATAGCTGAGCTGTGGGACTGGGAAACAACCTCTTTCCTGCCAATTTCAGAAAATCATCAGTAGAAAGGTGCAAGTTTATCATCTCCAAAGGGCAGGCAGCATCTTGCTCCTTAGTTTTATAAACTCTAAGTAATTTCTGGCTTTCAAGGAGAGTCCAAGCCTGCCCACATGAAGATTTCATTGCATAAAGGTTGAGTGCCCTTAGTTTCTCAGTCTTTATTTCACTGCATGTGTTTCCAGGAGAGGTTCTCATTCCAGAAGTGGAACTTCAGAGGCAGGTGCTTGATGCCATGAACTGTGTCCTGTATGAGCAGCTGAAATACAAAGGAAATGAGCTGGATTACTACAATTCACTGAATTCCTACATTCACCAGGTATGTGTATGTCAAGCAAAAACTGGGAGGCTGCAAGGCTTGAGACACTTTTATTTGTCTGAATGTAGCCAAACAAATAATTCCCTGTGAAGAGAACTCTTAAATAAATATATTATCCTTCAGTGCATATTCTGCCAAGTTGTATTTTCAGTTGTGAAATCAACCCTTGAAATTGGTGTTTTTCATAAATCCCACCTGTGTTTTTGTCACATTTCTCTCCCCCAGGTTTTGATCCGCAGGACAGGAATTCCCATCAGTTTGTCTGTGCTTTATTTAACAATTGCCAGGCAGCTGGGAGTCAAACTGGAGCCTGTCAACTTTCCCAGCCACTTCCTACTGCGATGGTGTCAGGGGAAAGAGGGGTGAGTGACCTGCTGAACTCTGAAATTGTGCCCACAGTGACAAAAACCAGAAAACATTTACAGCTCCAGACCTGTGTGAGAGTGTTTAATTGTGCTCCATCTGCCTGTACAGAGGAAAAGATCAGATCTTTAGGAAGGTTTTCCTAGAACTCAGCTGCTGCTGCTGAATGGTAACAGATTTCCTGCTCTAGACCAAGAGGAGAATTTTTAATTATTTTCCATCTGGAGTTATAACCTATACAGAGGAAATAAATCAGATTTTTAGGAAAGTTTTCCTAGAATTCAGTTCTGCTGCTGCTGAATAATAACAGATTTCCTGAAATAATAATGATACCCATGAGGTGATGTGGGAATTATGGAATAAGGGAGAAAGTACCAGGTAGTTTCTGTTTAGAGAGAAAAATCAGATTTTTAGGAAAGTTTTCCTAGAATTCAGTTCTGCTGCTGCTGAATAACAGATTTCCTAAAATAATGATACCCACGAGGTGATGTGGGAATTATGGAAAAGAGAGAAAAAATCAGATTTTTAGGAAAGTTTTCCTAGAATTCAGTTCTGCTGCTGCTGAATAATAACAGATTTCCTGAAATAATAATGATACCCATGAAGTGGTGTGGGAATTATGGACAAGAGAGAAGGTACCAGGTAGTCTCTGTTTAGGAGGGAGCTGAGAAATGAAGGACACGGGTTGGAAGTGCTGAGGGAAGGACAGAAACAGCAAACCCTGCTCTGCCACGAGACCCTGGTCACAGGTTGGGCTCTTTGTTGCCTCTCCAGAAGCACAGATATTTTTGACTACACCTACATCGATGCCTTTGGGAAGGGGAAGCAGCTGACAGTGAAGGAGTGTGAGTACCTGATCGGGCACCACGTGACAGAGGAGTTCTATGGAGTGGTGACCTCCAAGGAGGTCCTGCAGCGCATGGTGGGGAACCTCCTGAACCTTGGCAAGAGGTGAGCTGAGGAGCCCAACCCTGGGAAAAGGACCAGGGGTACTTGGTCTGCAGGTCCAATGTTGCTGCTTCCAAAAGGTGTCAAATTGCCAACATTAATTTCAGTTTTTATTGATTTCAAAGTTCCTCACGTCAGACTGTTCATATATTAAATAGCCTATTATTTTGAATTTTTAGCCTGAATGTAGAGTAAAATCAAGGTAGTGACAGAAATTTGCAAAGAAGCTTGTGTAGAATTTTCATACAAAAATACACAGCCACTAAGAATATTCCCAGTCAGCTCAGTTCTCATGAGAATCCAGTTCAGTTCTCATGAGATCCTGGAAATTTCCGTGTGTCACAAGGCATTTTAATCAACTGCATCTGGGTGGAAACAAAAATATTTAGTTCCTCTCAAGAAAATAGACAAGATATTTTATTTTCTCTGTGAAAAGCTGATAGGGACTGTCCACCTTAAGAGCAGAGCCTTTTCCTGTCGTGTGGTAGGCACAACCCCCGTGTTCAAATGAGCATTTTCAAAGATCCTGTTGGTGTGTAGAACATCAAGTTTTGTATCCAAATCCTCCTGATAATCCCTTTCCTGAGCAGCCATAGACAGACAGACTCCCAGGAGTGGAAGGATTGTTGTAGGTGTCAGGGGAAGAAAAGGAAGTGGCTTGGGGAGTGAATTCTCAGTGTGGGATCATCTGACCAAGGAGAAGAGCAGTGGGTGGGAGGGCAGAGTTCAGTGACCAGGTGTGGAGTGCTTTTCCTTGTAGCAGGCTGGTGTGGTGAGTGACAGTCCATGCTGGAGTCACTGTTGTGAGCATGCTGTACCTGCAGCAGCATTCTGGGCACTCCCCCTGTCCCTGGGAGCTCTGGGGACAGGGTTGCAGAGCCTCACAGGTGAGTTTCCTTTCTGCTGGCAGAGAGAGCACTGACCAGTCCTACCAGCTGCTGAGAGACTCCTTGGACCTGTACCTGGCCATGTATCCAGACAATGTGCAGCACCTCATGCTCCAGGCCAGGTTGTACTTCCACCTGGGAATCTGGCCAGAAAAGGTACCTGGGCACTCAGGGGAATGCTTTGGGGAAGGCTGAGCACTATTAACACTGGGGTATTGATTTTTGGGCTGTGTCAGCCTGCATTACAGTCTGACACGAGTTGTTTCTGTAAGAAATGCACTTGGAGGAGTTCTCACATTGCAGGGAATCAATTTGAAGCAGGGAGAGTGGATGATTCTTGGCTGCTTGTCCTGGAGGAGACTTGGGAGCAGCTTTGAGTCATCATTTATGATTTACAGCTTGTCTAGCAACCAGCACCGTGGACAGTGAGTTATGAGAGCATCCTGTTTGCTCTGTGCCTAAATTGTGGTAAAACTCCTGCTGGGCTCCTGGAAAAGGAGCAATTACCTTACCAGAAAACTTTAGGAAGTTAACTTTACAAATAAAACCGAAGTTGTGCTCCCAACTTTGGCCACACAGTCTGTGGCTCTTGTGAAAAAGCAGCTTGATGTTCCTGTCCTTGGAATTCCTTTTCCTTCAGGGTAACAACTCCACTCCTGTTATCTTGGGAAGGTGGGAAAGAAGGTGCTGAGATTTACAGGTTGTCTGGATCATGCAAGGCTTTCACTGAATCAGGAGAAGGCACAGGGAAGAGCCTGTAACTCAAAAAAGTCTGATTTTTTTAGTGTGTCACTGCAGCACAGAGGTTTTTCCTACTCAGAATTCCCTGTGCTGGTTCAGTGGAGCCTGGGCCAGTTCCACCTGTGAGGTTTGGGAAGGGAACAGGAATATTGGCTGGACAGAAGCTGAGCAGAAGCAAAGCTTTTCCCACCAAATCAACTGGAACAGGACTGCTGGAGAAGCTGCCTCCTTCCCTTTGAAGAGCAATCTGTGCTAAGATTGGCCTTCCTTTCTTATGGCAGCAAATTTTAGGGTCAGCACAGCAAAAAATTGTGTATGGGAGGGACTCACTGAGCTGAAATGGCAACTGGACATAAATATGGAGCACTGAAAGATCTTCCTGCCCCTTTCTGGCACTCAGGGATGTGTTTGGATTTGCAGCCCCCCAGAACACAGAACCCAACCCCAGAGCTGAGTTTTACTGAGTTCTCTGCAAAAGGTGCAATGGAAATGAGGAAATTGGGATTTTTCAGGATTGCATCCAGTCGTTCCAGGCTGTCAGGCAGGATTGCAGCTAGCCAGAGAGAATGCTCTGTCTGACAGGACACAATGTACCAGCTTTGACAGGGGCTGCCAGATTTATGGATGGGTAGGAAATCTAAAAAGTCCTGCAGAGCTACACTTAATGTTGCCCTAAATATTTGTAAATAACAGTAAATAAAACTCCCAAGAATCTCTGGCAGCTGTGGTTGCTCCCTCCCTTTAGGATTTTTCAGGATTTTCACATCCTTCTTCATTCTTAATAGAATTAAAGTGGCCAAGAAGCCTGAGCTGTGTTTCTTCTCATAAATTACTCACCTGTCCTTAATTTAAATTGATTTTCCTCGATTTTTGGCTGCTGTTCATGCTGAACAGCCTGAGATTTCCATTCCTCTTCTGCTGCTGCTCTGAACTTAATGACCAAACCTATAATCAAGGAGACAATCCTTTTACATGGTGGCAGATTTTGGGACTTGAGGTATTTGATACTGAGACAGATATGTGTCTTTTCCCAACATGTTTGCACAACAGGTTGGAGGTTTTTTTTCCTTGCTTTTACCAAAAAATTTAAATTTGCTTTGCCTGCCTCTTAACAAACTCAGCAGCAGGTGCTGTGATGTTGTGCCAGAGGGTGTTGGGAGGCTGGAATTGTGGATCTGCAGACCTTGCTGCTCTGTGTTCTTTATTCATCCTGAGACAAGCAGCTTCTCTGTCTTGTTCCATGGGGAAGCATCATGGAGGTTATTTCCATTTCCTCCTGTGCTGCTCTATTTTTGCTCCTCACAGACATGCTGAGAAGCTCTTTTAACTTAAAATATTAGTTCTTAAGAGCAACAGAAATCACCTGGAATCACTTCCCAGCAGCATTTTTGGGACTTTGGGAACTGCATTCTCATAACCAGAAACCTTGAGAGGTGCTCTGTGGGTACTAAACAGGACATGATGAATTTGTGGGGCTGAGTTTTAAGGAGCTGCTTTGCTCTCCAGTGCCTTTCCTGAAGCTAGGAGCTTTATAAAGAGAAAAGGAATAAGAACAGGCTGTGTGCTGGCTGAACATGAAGCAGAGAACAGTGTGGAGGATGTTGTGGCAGATCTCAGGGCACTCACATGCAGCTGACTCCAGCTATATATCTGTATGTGTTTATGTCTTGGTTAGAAAAGACAGGCATCTGCTAAAGGAGCCTCCCTTGAAATGGAAAATGGAAACCCCCTCTCTCCAAATTGTTATAATTTTGAATTTAAGGGGCTCTCAGGCAAAGGTATGGGAATAAGAAGAACAGTTCTTTACTAGGAAAATTAAAAATGCAAATGCAATATTACAAACAAAAAAAAACAATGACAGAGTGAGAACAGGAGCTGACCCCTGTGGGTCAGGGTGGTGGCAGCAGGGCCATCCCAGGGTGGCTCAGCCCTCCTGCAGTGCCAGCTGTGGGTCAGGGTGGTGGCAGCAGGGCCATCCCAGGGTGGCTCAGCCCTCCTGCAGTGCCAGCTGTGGCTCTGCTGGAGCAGGGATCCTGGACAAGGGGGGAGTTTTCCTCTGGAGCTCCAGGGCTGCTGGAGATGGGCCTGGGCTCCCTCTGGGAATGCAGGGGAGCAGAAAGCTGCTCCTCTGGGAATGCAGGGGGCAAAGGCTGCTGGGGTGTTGCCAAGGGCAGATTGGATCCAGGTAGGAATGCTTGGCTCCTCCCCTGGGCAGAGCCTCTCCCAAGGGATGCTGGAATTTGATCAGCCCTGCAGGGACACTCAGTGGCCATGGACAGCAGAGATCTCCTGGAGGGAGGGTTGGCTGTGGGAGAGATGAAGGAAACTGCCCAGTGAGCAGGAGAGAACTGCCCCAGCTCTGACAGGGGGTGACAGAGCACACACCCCCAGCCACACCTTCCAACCTGAGACAGTTCATAAGTTGTGCTGCTGCAGGGACATGTCCTGAACCTGTTTTTGTTGTGGTTTGGAAGGTCCTGGACATCCTGCAGCACATCCAGGCCCTGGACCCATCCCAGCATGGGGCTGTGGGGTACCTGGTGCAGCACACCCTGGAGCACATCGAGCGGCGCAAGGAGGAGCTGGGCCCCGAGGTCAAGCACCGCTCGGATGAGAAGCACAAGGAGGTTTGCTTCTCCATTGGGCTCATCATGAAACACAAGAGGTGAGCTTGGAGCCTTCCCCAGGGTCAGCTCTGTAGCAGAAGGGCTTGAGCTGACAGCAGTGAGAAGTGGTTTAGTGCCAGGGAGGAGTGGGAAATGCCAGGCACGTGCGTCTGTCCCGTGCAGGAAAATGGGGGCGGCTCTGGGAGTGCCTGGAGAGAGCAAATGTTTGCACTGCAGAGAGCCTGACTTGTCTGAGTCATCCTCTATCACACAGGTAACATCCCCACAGCACACAGCTCTCCAGGAAACAGCAGCTATCACTTAATGAGGGACTGTGCAACAGAGTCAACTTCAAAATCAGTTCTGATATTCCCAGGACAGTTTGTGGATGTTTCCCTGCGCTCTCATTCCCTGCTCCTGCCAGCACTGTGCTGCTTTGGTCACTCCTCTGACTCACCAAGACATCCAGAGCATATTTGAGGGGCATCAGCAGTGACAGTTACAACACCTCACGATTAATCCCATAAATATTCTGTAAATAGTGATGCTTTGTCCTCAGTGCTGGGGTTGCCACGTCTCTGTGATGAGCACAGGAGTAGTTGCACAACCCAGCAGTGTGGTTGATCCTTCCTTATTTCTTCCTTCCTCTTCTGGCTGCTGATTTCCAGGCTCTTTGCTGTTCTCTTTTCTTGCTCACATTTGGTTTTCCTTTGTCTTCAGCTGTTTATTCCTGTCTGTTTATCCAGTCACTCATAGTCATTTCCCTCCACCTCAAAATACAAACACAAAGTCTTTCTGAATTAGTTTTTTTTTCCTTCTTGCTCCTCTCCTCCTTGTGCCAGCTCTCAGGAGGTTCCTATCCTGTTTGTGCTCTGTTAATCTTGAGGAAAAAGAGCTGGCTCTGGCATTTCCACAGCCTCTGTGTGCAATTTCTTGAATCAGGTATGGCTACAACTGTGTGATTTATGGCTGGGATCCTGCCTGCATGATGGGCCACGAGTGGATCCGGAACATGAACGTGCACAGCCTCCCCCACGGCCCCCACCAGCCCTTCTACAACGTCCTGGTGGAGGATGGCTCCTGCAGATATGCTGCCCAAGGTGAGCAGGGGCTCCTGTGGGCACTCTCTGCCCTCATCAGGACAAAGGGGTGCTCCATTGATTAATTAGGTGTGGTTAACAAGGGTTATAAAGGTGGAGCTGGGAAGGAAATGATCCTGAGTTGTGGCCTGCTCTGTTTGCTCTCCATGAAATCAGCTCTGCAGGGATGGACAGGAAGGCCCACTCTGGTGTGATCTCTGGTGTGATCTCCTCTTGCCCCAGAAGTGTTTTGGACACTCTTGATTGCTGTTTTGAAAGAAATAATTCAGCTTCTGCTGAAGGCTGAAGGTCAGTCAGCAGCTCCTGGAAGCTGTGCCTTGGACAGGACCTGGAAGTGGGATTTAGTGAGGGCTTGCTGGTCAGGACATGGCTCTGGCCACTGTCACATGCCAGGATCCCAGGGAGCACAGGGAACCTGGCTGTTAGTGCCACCTTTAACCAGAACAAAAATGAATGTCTCTTCACAAGTGCAGGGAGGTGTAGAAATCTCTTATGTCACATGTGCTTTATGCAACAAACCATAAGAGGAAGCTCTTGTCTGGTGGTCAGAGTGTGTGGCTGGGATACAGGAAGAACTGTTGAACTGAGGTTCTGAAGAGAATTACTAAAGAGAAGCACATCTGTGACTGTACATTGTAAAAATGTTCATTTGCCTCATGTTTGTGTTCCCCCTGTGACAGGGAGGTCCCATCCAGGCAGGGCAGCTGCACAGCCACAGTGTGTTTGGCTGAGGGAAGATGTGGAAGCTGCTGGAGGGAAAATGCTGACCAAAATGCCCTTTCCCTACAGTTCTTCTCATGTTCTGGTCCCCTGAGTGTGACAAGAGGTGTGACAAGAGGTGGTTTGACAGGCAGGGACACTCCTCCCTCTGTAGATTTAAAGTGTAGGTGTTTCCCACTGTCCTGAGAGTGGCTCTTTTATATTCAGAAGCCCAGAAAGATGAAGTGGCAAATCCTGATGGCTCAGATCAGGCAGGGCTTGGCCTCAGGGAGTGTTAAACCCAGAAATTCTCATGTGCCACGAGTTGATATTAAAATGTGCAACTTGGTAATTACCTAATCAGGTAATTGTCCCCAGTGCTGCTGGGGCTGAGTCATCACTTATCTTGTGTCTAATGATGTTTAAACAAACAGAACCCTGTCTGCTCCCACAGTTCTTGCAGGGTAAGCTGACACTGTTATCACTGCATCTCTGTGGCCTCCAAGAGTTCTGATATTGCTGGGGAAAAGCAAAGGGTTTGTTCTTGCTGCTATTGATATCCCCTCTAAAACATCCTCAGATTATTTGGGAAGGATTATTTCATATCCTCCTGACCTGACTCTGGGGAGGGAGGGAGGGAGAGATTTTACTGAGAGAATCCTAAAGAAATCCTCATGTGGAGTTTAATTTAGCCAGCTCAGAAATAACCCCAAGCTTATTATAGATAAATGTACCTCAGTGTGAGGCCTTCCTGTAAATCTGTGGGTTGAGTGCAGCTAATTCCAGAACTCCTGTGTTGTCCAGGGAGTTTGGTACCTGTCCACTCTTGTCTGTGTTTTGTTTGCTTTGTGACAGCACAGGAGAGAGATCTGTGGCTCAAAACTGCTTGTCAGCACCTTTGGGAGGCTCCCACCTTGTGCTGAACTCGCCTGTGTCAGCCTGTTCCCCTGCCAGCTGCTCTCCAAACCCTGCAGTTCTCCATCCCTGCAGCTCCATCCCTGCAGCTCCATGCCTGCAGCTCCATGCCTGCAGCTCTCCATCCCTGCAGCTCTCCATCCCTGCAGCTCTCCATCCCTGCAGCTCCTCATGCCTGCAGTTCTCCCCATGCCTGCAGCTCCCCATGCCTGCAGCCCCATCCCTGCAGCTCCTGAGCACAGCTCCCAGCTCAGCCATGCTGCTGCAGAGCACTCAGCAGTGCACATTGTTTTCCGCAGTGGTGCAGTATCCAGAAAGGTCCTTTGCAAGCCTCTAGGACTGCACCAGGCTGCTGAGGCATGGAAAGCTCTGGTGCTGCTGGCTGCACACCCTGGCATGCAGCAGCTTCAAAGAGCCTGCATGGATTAATAGGAATTCTCTGTTCCCACTAATGAACTGGATTTCAGAGACAGATTATTCCTGAATGACATTCTCTGCACCCCAGCTCGTTCCTGCCCTGCCCAAAGTCAGCCTTTGATCCTGATGCAGCTTTTTTTTCCCCTAGCTAATACTACCTGTTTTATCTGGCACTGTGCTGGAAAGAAATGACATCATTTGGGGAGTGCTGCAGGGCTCCAGCCTGTGGGATTTACTGCCAGTCCCTGCTCTGCACCAGCACTGCAGAGCAGAGCAGCCCTTGGCTGGGGTCACCTTTGGGGTTCAGTGGTTTTTAACTCTTGTGCCCAATCAGGTTTTCTGGAGGGAAGGAGCTGCTGTGGGAAAGGATCAGTGTGTCCTTTTTGGGGACTTTCCCTGGACTTGGGGAAGTTTGGATTTAGGGAAGTTTGTTTTGCTGGAGGCACATGCTGGGAACACAGGCTGAGGGAGGAAGCTCTTGGCTCCTCTGCCAGAACAGCTTTGTGCAGGTGGGCTCACCTTGGAGCACTGGAGGGGGGTCTCTCCTAAAACAGATCCCCCAGGGCTGTGAGGGATTAGAGGAGCAGAGCTCACTGCAGCAGCTTCTCCTCACTCTTACAGCCCAGTCCTGGGAGCAGCATCCTGCTCCTCCAGCCCAGTGCCAGGCCATCCCAGGCACAAACCAGTTGCCACGTCCCTGGTCAGGGGCTCATCAGGAGGTGAGGCTCTGTGAGCAGTCACACCAACTCACTGCCCAATTTCCTGCATTAGGGTCTTCTTTTCCTTTCATGCACCAGTTTTGATGAAATACAAATTGTAGAATTTGTATTTGATATTATTATTTCATCAAAAACAAATTGTAGAACATTATATATTCTACAATTTGTATTTGATGAAATACAAATTGTAGAATACTTGTTTCTAGAAATACAAACAAGCCCTGAGAGAGGCCCAGGGCTCAGTGCCCTGCAGCAGGCTGTTCTGTGGTGGTCACTGCTGCTTGCCTTCCCTGACAGAGAACCTGGAGTACAACTCTGAGCCTCGGGAGATCCCTCACCCCGACATCGGCCGCTATTTCTCCGAGTTCACCGGCCTTCACTACCTGGCAAACACCGAGCTGGAAATTCGGTACCCGGAGGATTTGGAGCTCACCCGAGCCACGGTGCAGAAGATTTACAGCTCAGGCAAGGAGTGAGTGCCAAAGGCAGCCTGGGGACAAAGCAGCTGGAGTGTAGCTTTACCCTCTTTGCAGAACTTGCGTGGGAAGCAAGTTTGGTGACAATCCTTTGGCTTAATGCGTTGAAAACTGCACTGAACTTGGAAACTGGTGCTACAGCATCTTCCCGTTGTCTGCCTGCCCGTCCTGCCCAAAGGCACGGGGACACTTTGCTACTTGAGGCCCAGCAGGAGGATCTAGCAGGGACAGCTGTCCTTGGGAAGGATCTGCACATTCTGCTCCTTCTGTGGTGGCCTTAGAAGGTCAACACAGCGAGATCCTGGTGTGGAATATGGAGGAATCCCCTCTTCCAGAGAAGGAAGTGGCTTGTCCTGGCAGTGTTTTTGTTTGGCTGTGTGTGTCTGGTTTGGTTTGAGTGTGTATCCCATGCAGGCAATAGTTTTTAAAGTCTCTCACGTTTCGCTGTTGTCTTCTCCGGTCTGAATTTTTGGGTCAGGTATTGCTTCACCTCTGTAGTCTGATTGTTCCTAGAGCTACTGTTCCAATCCTGAATATCCTTCTGGGCCTGGCAATATCCTTATGGGCCTGGGAAGGAGCTCCAGCCACAAAACCAGCAGCAGTGAGGCTCGTGGGCTGGCCAGCAGCGCTGACCCGGGGGCCAGGTGGCCGCCTCGCCGACGGCAGAGACTGGGAAAGCAGAGGAGGAGCTCCTGGCCCTTTTCCACGCCTGCTGAACACACCCAGCCCACCTCCTGACCTTGTTCTCCGCTCTGTCCATGGTGTGTGTCCGAGGTGGGATCGGTGGCACAGCCATGGGTGTCCCAGGAGGAGCTGGGATGTTTGCTGGGACCTTGAGTGACTTCGATGGACGCGGAGCTGCCGCTCGCTGCCATCTCCAAGGTTTTTTTTTCCAATAGGTATTTATGCAATACAGTGGAATGATGACTGGAAGCTGGCCATCTCTGGAGTCAGCCAAACCATTATGGAAGCAAAATGTTAATTCCTGCAGCTTGAGGCCTTCTTCCTTCTTGCCAAAAGAGAACGGATTCTAGGGGGGCGCAGACTTGGCTGCCTACAGGGGAAGAGTTTTAGCAGCTCGAGGCACATGACTTTTAACCTTGACTTAAAGGCCCAGACAGAAGCACTGCAGAGGAGGTTTCCTCTGGGCTCAGGGGCTGTGGGGTGCAGAGTGACACACTGTTTGTGCATATCTTTGTGGTTTCTGAAGCAATGTGTGTAGAGTAGCTGCAGCTCGTGTCTCCTGTCACTGTCCACTTGAAACACAGTAATTCTTCTCTCCCAGCTGACAGTTAGGGCCCTGTAGAGGTAGGTGGATGCTCTTCAGTCTCTTGTGCACTACAGGTATCTCCACATGGAATCACAGCCCTCCTCTCCAGCAATGCCTGCCCTGCATGTCACCTCCTGCAACCCTGAGCACTGGTTTGCTGTGGAAATAAATGCTGAGAGCCCAGCTTTGGTGGTGGTGGTCTGCAGGGATCTGGGGCTCCAGGAGGAGCAGCCTGTGGGGAGAGAGTCAGGAATGCTGAGGGGGCTCTGCTCCAAGCAGAATTCTGTCTTTGAGGAGTCAGAATCCCAGAATGGTTTGAGCTGGACAGGACCTTAAAGCTGCTCTTGTTCCATGGGCAGGGACACCTTCACTGTCCCAGGTCTGTCCTGAGAGGAGCCTGGAGGGAGGAGGAGTTTCCATTGTGAAGCAGGGTAGGGAATCCTCAAAAGGCAAAAAAAATCCAAAAATCCATCTCTTGTTCTTGAGGGTTGGAACAGACCCCAGCCCTCCAACCCCTTGTGCAAGCAGATCCCAGAAGATTCCTGGCAGGGATGCAAGGCTGGGAATGGGGGTGGTGGGTCCCAGGGTGGCTGAGAAGGGCAGGGCAGGGCTTGGGATCCCCATTCCCATGCCCAGCTGTCAGCAAGATTCCTGGGAGTTTGTGCCCTCTTCTGCTGCCACCTGGGCCTCTCCCCAGTGCACCCAGGGAATTACAGAGCCACAGGAGGCAGCAGAAAGCCCCCAGAGCTTCCCTGAGAACTGGCCAGTGCTTGCCAGCCCAGCTGGAGGGCTGCTGGGGCTGCAGGGGTCCCAGAGCAGCCAGCAGGGCCCTTTTGTCCCTCTTTTGGGGCCACTCTGCTGATACCCTGGGAGGAGCCTGGCCCAGGAGGAGCTCTGGGAGCTGCTGCTCACCACAGACTGGTGTGCCCTGGGGTGCAGGAGGGTTGGCTACTCAGAGCAGCCCAGAAACTGAATTCCCATCCCTCTGGCAGGAGTTTTTGGAGAAACTGTGACCTCAGACAGCTCTGCCTGCTCTGGGTGCTGCCCACATCCACACCCAGGCTGTGGGTTTGGGTCACCCAGAGCACCAACACAGCCTTGGAGGTGCCAAATTTGGAAAGACTGAGCTGTTTGTGTGTTTTCCACACAACTTCAGCCCAGGGGCCAAGTTAGATTTTGGGATCTGAGACAAACCCAAGGGGAGTGGTGAGTTCACTTGGTCTCCCACTAGGGATGGGTGTCCCCAGTGCCTCCAGTGCTGCTTGTCCTGGAGTCTTTGGTCTTGGGGAGGGGAAACTCCCCTGTGAGCACCTGTGGCCTCAGCCCAGCATCCAGGGTGGCCAGGGAGAGCTGGGAACCCCCAGGATACATCCAGGGAGAACTGGAATCCCCTCAGGATACATCCAGGGAGAGCTGGGAACCCCCAGGATACATCCAGGGAGAACTGGAATCCCCTCAGGATACATCCAGGGAGAGCTGGGAACCCCCAGGGTACATCCAGGGAGAGCTGGGAACCCCCAGGGTACATCCAGGGAGGGCTGGGAACCCCCAGGGTACATCCAGGGAGGGCTGGGAACCCCCAGGGTACCTCTGTGTCCATGCTGGAATGCACCTGGGTTCCCCCAGGCTGCAGATCCACTCCCAGCACTGTGGGATCACCTCTGTGGGGTGGTGGGGTGACATTTGGGGTTTGCCTGTGCCCCTCCCCTCCTGGCAGGCTGTCCTCCCAGGGGACAGCCGTGGATCCCAAAGCTCCTTGTGTCTGTGGGTGATGTCTGGGTCCGTGGTGTCCGTGCTGAAGGTGGTGCTGATGCTGTCCTGGGGGTTTGTCCTGTCCTGTCTGTCTGGAGCTCTCCCAGGAAGGTTTGTGTGGATTTCTGCAGGAATTGCCTCCCCTCTGTCCCACCAGGTGCAAAGCCAGGCCAGGTCTCTCCTGTGCAGTGCCCCAGTCCTTGGGAGCAGGGGGAGAACTCCCTGCAGTGAATGCCCTGCTCTCCCTTCCCTTCCCTTCCATGCCCTGCAGTGAATGCCCTGCTCTCCCTTCCCTTCCCTTCCCTTCCATGCCCTGCAGTGAATGCCCTGCTCTCCCTTCCCTTCCCATGTCACAGCCCCTTGCTGGCACGTTAGAACCCAGAGGGTGAAGGACAAAATCCAGAATGGGGGAAGAGGAGGCTGGGAAGGGGCAGGGAGTGAGGAGCACTCACTGGATGGATGGTGAGCAAAAGCCAGGGCTGGTTCTGGGCTTTGCCATGGGGTGCTGGCACTCAGGGCTGTGCCAGGCAGTGCCATTCCCAGGCAGTGCCATTCCCAGGCAGTGCCATTCCCAGGCAGTGCCAATCCCAGGCAGTGCCAATCCCAGGCAGTGCCAATCCCAGGCAGTGCCATTCCCAGGCAGTGCCATTCCAGGCAGTGCCATTCCCAGGCTGTGCCATTCCAGGCAGTGCCATTCCCAGGCAGTGCCATTCCCAGGCAGTGCCATTCCAGGCAGTGCCATTCCCAGGCTGTGCCATTCCAGGCTGTGCCATTCCCAGGGGGATCTGCCAAGCCCTGAGGGCAGCAGCAGCCCCAGGATGTTTCTCCACCCTTGCAGGCCGAGGTCTGGGTGTGCTGCTGCTGCCCTCCAGCAGCCCAGGGACAGGAGGGACAGCTCCTGGATCCTCTTGGGGAGCTTTTCCAACCCCTTTGGAGCCGTCCTGGCTCGCAGGGACACCCAGAGCACCTGGCACAGGGCAGGCAGGGAGGCCTCTGGCAAACCACGGGAGTTCCTCTCCAGTCTTTGCAGGACAAGCAAGGCCCAGGAGCATCCAGAGCAGCCAGCCCTGCCTGGGGCCAGGGGGAGCTGGGGGGCAGGAGGGTGAGGGGAGGAAAGGGCTGCTCTGGGCTGGACAAGTGTCCCCGGGATCTCTGGTCCCTTCCAGGCCACCTCCACCTGCACACGAGCTGGCTCCAGGTGCTGTCCTGGCCTTAAGGCCATCTCCAGGGCTGTCCCAGCTCCGAGGGCCCTGCCTCCCTCCCTGCTGGCTCTTCCCTTCGGGGGGAATGCAGGGACAGAGTTCTGCGTGTATTTCCCACCTCCTGCTGCCTGGAAGTGCCTGGGCTGGGCAAAATTCCACATTGGATGGAAAACTGCTGGCCCAGGAGTGCAGGGTGAGGAGCCCTGAGCCCCGGGGCCCCTGACACTGACAGCTGAGGTTGCAAGATGGGGACATCTCTCCTTTCTCCGTTTTTATTTACAAACAGGTATTTTCCTGGACAGCTGGAGGCTGGAAATTATTTCATTCCTTTCCTGTTTATATTTGGCTTTAAACAAATAAAGAACCCTGACTTGCTGCCGACTGCGGCGGTGTGCTGTGCTGCTCCAGCTGCTCCCAAACCTCTGCTGTCCCCCTGCAGGGGCTCTGCTCCTCCCTGTGCCCTGCGAGGGTGGCGCGTCCCTGTCCCCATGTCCAAGCCTGCCACACGCCACATGGCGACAGGACCCCCGCCCTGCCAAAGCCGCCTCCGGGGGGACGCCCCTCGCGGGGGTCCTGGCTGTCCCCTTGTCCCCTTCGTCCCTCCCCGCCCGGGGCACGGTGCCGCGGCTGGGAGCCG
>VZRH01004945.1:2067028-2113069 GCA_013397555.1 Urocynchramus pylzowi | reverse complement strand
AACACCCTCACCCTGGGGGAACAGGGAAATCAGGCACGGCACGCTGCTCTTCAGGGAATTAAAGATGAAAACAATGCTGGACACACCTTCCAGAGGCCTGGGTAAAAAGTCACACACTCCTGCTCTCTATTTAGCCAAAAAGGTTTTACATATTCATATAATTCATATAATAATTTACATATTAAAAGGTGGTTTCCAGGATGGTTTCTATGATGCCTATTACATGAACATTAGCTCTCTCCTGTCACCATTGAGTCAGAGATGACAGTAGTCAGATGACAGTAGAAGGCAAAGTGGCAAAAAGCTAAAGATCAAGAGATCAAAGATCTCTTTCAGGCAGATTTCTCCTACCATGCAGGACCTCTCTGAGTCTTTGCAGGTTTTAGGACCTGAAGAGGGCTCGGGGGCCCAGCACTGGAGGGACCTGGAGCTGCTGGAGAGAATCCAGAGGAGGCCACAGAGCTGCTCCAAGGGCTGGAGCCCCTCTGCTCTGAGCCAGGCTGGGAGAGCTCGGGGTTCTCACCTGGAGAGGAGAAGGCTCCAGGCAGAGCTCAGAGCCCCTGCCAGGGCCTGAAGGGGCTCCAGGAGAGCTGGAGAGGGGCTGGGGACAAGGCCTGGAGGGACAGGACACAGGGAATGGCTCCCACTGCCAGAGGGCAGGGCTGGATGGGATGGATGGGAATTGGGAATTGTTCCCTGGCAGGGTGGGCAGGGCTGGGATGGAGCTCCCAGAGCAGCTGTGGCTGCCCCTGGATCCCTGGAAGTGTTCCAGGCCAGGTTGGATGGAGCTTGGAGCAACCTGGGATAGTGGAAGGTGTCCCTGCCATGGCAGGGGTGGCACAGGATGGGCTTTAAGGTCCCTCCCCAACCATTCCATGATTCCACGAGTTATGATATAAAATAAAAGTGAAATTTGGAGAAAGCTCCTCTCCCTGTGCCTCCCAAATCACCAGCAATGCCATGAGGCAGGAAACACCCATTTTGGACACACTGCTAACCCACCCCACCCCTGGTACATGCCCACATCCACTGTGGCCCAGGGCTGATACTATTACCAGGATCAGGGAAAGGATTATTATTGCAAATATTTCAGAGGAGAAATGTGTGTGGCAATTCAAAAGACAAGACAGGGAATTACAGGTTCATACCCTTGACTTAATCATCAATATTCAAAGCAAGCACCCAGCAACCAGGATCTGCTTTGGCTTCAAAAATGCAACTGACTGTGGTCAGTTTTTAGCTACATCTGATTTTTGGATATTATTGACCACCCAGACAAAGCATTTTGAAGAGGAATAAACTGAAGACTCAGCCAGAAGCAGAACTACACACAAAGACCTCAGGATTCCAAGCATTGCCACATGGCCACAACACCAGTCAGAGCTAATGGTGTTAAGTTTTAAACCCAGCTCATATCACAAAGGAGTGTGGGGTTTGATGCTTATTTATCAAGATTAAGAGATAAAGCAAAGTACATAAATAAACAAGAAACGCAGCGAGTGAAAACAGAAGGAAAGGGGAAATACTGATCTCAGGCTTGAGAAGAAGCCAGAGCAAGTTCCTCCCAGCTGATGGCTATCAGGAACAAACCCATCAGGTACACATTAATCCCAGAAAAAGCCAAAACACACTCGTTCCAACACATTAACTGTATTTCATTCCATACCCCTGCTACGATCCTAATGGTGCTGCAAGTCCTTCCTCTCCCCTTCTCCAGCAGAGATTGCATCATATGATTTTACAAACAACACATTTCAGGGACTGAGAGACAAGGCAGCAGAGCAGGCCAGAGCTCCAGCAGAGCAGCATCCATCTGACAAGGAGGAGAACACGCTGCAGAACGCTCCCTGTGCAGCAGCCTGTCCCACAGCGTGAGGGGGCAAGGATTTCTCATTCCCCCAGCTCCAGCAGAGAGGAGCTCTGGCTCCAGCCTGGGACAGGATGGGGTGTTTGGAAGGGCTCACTCCTGGAGCTCTCCCCGTTCTCCTGGGTGTGTCCTCCCAGCAAGCCCTGCTTACCCCATGAGGAAGCACCCAGCCTTCAGGCAGGTGCCCATGCTGGCACACCCCTGGGAGAACCAGAGGCACACTTGGCTGCTCAGGTGTGCCTTAAGGAAGAAAAGGAACAATGTTTTGCCAATCCCATGTGATGCTGTAACACAGAGCTGGCCCAGCACGTCCTGCCTGGACAGCTGGGCTCAGTGGGAGCACTTCAGACCCATCCCAGCTCCAGGGAGGTGTTCTGGAGGCCAGGCTTGGCCCCTCCTGTCAGACTGCCTTGGGAGAGAGCTGCCTGGCCTTCAGGAGAGCATGGAACACGTTTGGATCCCCACCTTTCTGGGTTTGCCATATGTTTTCTTTCCCAACGCTCCTCTCCAGCCCAGCTCCCACCAAGGAAAAGCAGGATCAGCACAAGCTCCCTGCTAGGAGAGGAGGCCTCGTGCCAGAGCAAAGCACAGCTCAGGAATCAAATCAATCAGCAGTGCTTCAGCAGGAATTTCAGATGGAAATGCAGATTTTACAGGTCCTACCAAAACCATTTAGTGAGAATTACTTTTCAAAATCATGGTTTTGAGTAAAAGAAAGGCAGATTCAGTGAAACTGGGAAATGGCTGTATTTAATTCAAGCAGTAACTGCTCCCTCTGGCCAGCAGCAGCCTGAGCTCCCATGGCAAGGTCCCTGTTTCATAAACTCACTCCATGCTGTGGCCATGGAGATCCCATTCTCGTTCCACCTGTGAATGCCCAGTGCCTTCACAGGAGGATGTGACCTCTGAGATGCTCTGCTCCTGCTCCCTGAATGCCAAACTTATCTTCCCAACTGTTAATCCCTAACTCCTTGCTGTTCTAGTGACACCCAACCCCCTGAACTCAGCCAGTGCTAAAGCTGGAAGCCCCTAAAGCTTTCTGGAGGGGAAGGGCACAGACATGCACTCTGCTATAAAGGGGAGGGATACCAACTCCAGCTCCTCTCCTGTCATCGTGCAGGAGATCAAAACTGGAGGTAACTTTACTCGGGTGCTTTGGAAAATCAATCATCTGCTTTTACAGGGAAAAAACCTCCCAGGGATTCAATTCCACTTGTCAAACTTCAGCTATTTCCTTTATCCTCCTTGCTGAGAAAGTGTGAGGCTTGCTCACACTCCCTATTCTCCGGGAAGGAAAAAAAAAAAGGCTGTTTGACAAAATAATCATTTTTGCAAGCTGCTGCACTGGCGGGACAGAGGTCTGGGATTTGGCAGAGGGAAGTGCCCGCCTTCCAATCTGATCCCAGCACCAGAGCAGAGCACCACCTGCAGCCTGGTGCCCAGTGTGGGAAGGAGGAGGGAAGGAAGCAGGAGCCATTAGAGACTGGCTCCTGGCCATCCCACATCTCCTTTGGTGCACTGGAGCAGACCCCACAGACGACTCGCCAAAAAAAGGAAATCTAAAAATTGGACTCAAAGGGTCTTTTTAAGCACTTTAATCCTTTTGCACTGCCTGCTCCCAGCGCGGCCATCCCTGGCAGCAGACACTGAGCTGGGAAAATCCTACTCCCCAAGCCAAGGAGTTAAAGAGAAAGCTGCTAATCAGCTAAATAGAAGCTGGAATCTGTTCACATGAAAGTCTCTTTTTTTCTCTGTCACCTGAGGGACATGACAGTGTTCCCAAATACACTTTTGACATCATTTGGCAGCCGGGCCCATCTCATCCTCCATGATTCATCCCTTAGGTTATTTTTTTAATATCAGAAAGTGAGCTTTTAAATGCCAAACTCATTTTGCGGGTGGCGGTGGGGAAGTGGAAGAGATTCCAAGTGGTCTCGCTGGGCTGTGCACCAACTGCCTCCACCAAATGGCTCAGAAAGCTCCTCTTCCCATGGAGCTTCCCAGACAAAGCACACTGACAGCCACATCCAACTATTACCTAATAGTTTGTTCCTCAACTTCATGGAAACACGAGAGGAGAAAGCAATTCCAGCAGGGCCAGATGTAGGACAGGGAGCTGGAGATGAGCATCACCTACCTTCTGTCCCTGTTGCCTGCCACCAGCATGTTGGGGGGGCTGCTGTGGAGGTTGACACATGAGAAGTCACCTATGGAGTTGCCCACTTTGGTCACACACTGGTTTGTTTCCAGGTTGTAAAGGAGGATCTGGCAGAGAGGGAATAAAACACCACATCAATTCAGCAGGAGCACCACAAATTTGTTTTGCTGCCCCACAAAGCAGAGCTGTGACCACCAGGACTTGTTTCTTGATGTGTAAGACAGAACCAAGAGACAGATCCACCCCTGTGAAGAAAGGCAATGACACCCTCAGAAATAAAGAATTCAGGTTTCCCAGTAGGATGCACCCCCAGAATGGCCAGGCACAGCTCTCAGCCAAAGCACACAGGTGACATCTTTGGGGTTACAGGAAAAGCAAAGGGTTTCCTCATCAATTTTTGTGTTTGAGAGAGCAGTAAAAGCAAACAGCACCAGCCCTGAGGAGATTTGGACAGATGGACAGTGAGAGGCAGATCCAGTCAAGTGCAGCAGGAACTGCAGGGCAGAGCTGAGCACAGCCCTGCTGAGAGCCTGGGTGCCCTCACACACACACACACACACACTGAGAAATGTCACATCTGAAGTGGCAGCTCAGATGGGAAAGACAGATAAACAACTCTGATTTTAGGCAGCATCTGAAATGATTCAACCAGAGCCTGGATGAGAAGCACGAGTTGTTCCCTGTCCGTTCCCACTCCTCTCCTCAATCAGTTTAATCACGTTTGCTGTCCTTCCTGTGGGGCCAGATCAGACCTGTCTGCTTGGGCCTTTCAATTTAGGAGAACAAGTATTTTTAGAAACAGAAAAACGCACTGGTCAAAGCCCAGTGGAGCTCAGTGCTGCACCTGGCCTTACATAACTTCATAAACATGATTAAATTTCATGGTGATGCTAGCTTAAATGAAAAGAAACCTTGTGACCATGAGAAGAGTTAATGGTATTTAAAAGATCAGAAAAACCCCACAGCTTCCATGGCAACATCAGCATGGCCATGTCAACGTCACATCAATATTCTTTACTTCTAATTTGCTGATTATGGCCACGTGCAGCTCAATAAATATTGCACTATCTGGTTGTATTATTTCAACATTTGCCAGAACAGCAGCACTGATGTTGCCTGGCCTTTTATTTCCTAGCTGTGCCATTTCAGAGATCTGAAAGGTGAATTAAGAGAGTAGGAGAGGATCATTTTGTGATGGAGGCCTTTGGGCAACCAAAGTGAAGCTTTAAAGATCTCGAGGAACAGGGCAGAGACAGAGAATTTGCAGGTTTCCTCCAGCTGCCATTCTCCCAGGCACATTCAGACATATTTCAGCTCCCTATTAGGATCAACACATACAACTTCCTTAGGTGTTCCTAAGATTTATAATCTCCCAATTAATTCTTTGTGAAGCTGTCTCAAAAAACATGGCATTCTTCATCCTTGAGACCCAAAAAACCAAAGCAAGGTTGACCTTTGCTGGAAAACCTAGGACATAAAAGTTAAATTTAAATAAAATTTAATTTAAACTTCCACCCCAAGGGAAAAGCTGCTACAAACTGCATGGAAATGTTAGTGTTTGAGGTAAAAACCAGTTTACAGCCTGTTCTCACTTCAGCCCAGCTCCCAACAGCTCAGTAACCAAACCCACAGATAATGATGTTCTGGCAAAGGCACCTCGAAGGGTTCTCAGTGCAAAGGAAATTAATATCTGTGCCTGGCAACCCAAACTTCTCCTTGGAAAGTTTGGAACAAAAGAAAAAGACAATAAACTGCTGAATTCAGCTTAAGAAAGAACTGACAGGGGTCAGGAGCAATGCATTCCAGCTCCCAGTTGGGCCCTTCCCAGCTGGATGTTAAAACTCCAGAGGGGAGAGGGCCAAAAGCTGCTTTCCTAAAAGTCCCCTGGGGCTGATACTTGCAGTGAACATCCATAAACTATTAATTTATCTAAATGACCAGAGCTCCCATCTCTGCTATAAACATAGGATACATAGTTGAGCATCCAGCCATGGCCATCAAAGGCTGGAATGAAAAATTGCTTCCACGGAGCACTGGAAGGTTCCCATGTTATGTTTTCCATGTTACATCTGCTCTGCCCTGCAGCCCTGTGGCAAAGCTCACAGGTAACAGCAACTGGAAAAAAAACCTTATTTCTTCTCACATAACTTGCAGGTGGCCAGCAATTTAAAGTGTTTGCATCTAGGAAATCTGTAAAAAAAATAAGGGTTCACACCCAGAAAAATGGAAGAAAAGCTTTTATCATCTTCTCCTACTCCCTTCAACTCCTTCTCATGCCAATCTCTACTCTTTTAAAGACTGTTTATTTTGACCATCAATCTTGTTATTGATTTAAATTTATTTTAAATTTTATCATGCACAAATGTCTTTCTAAACAATGAGTCCTGTCATTGGAAGAGTCTTTGTGATTTTCAGTAACCAGGTTTTGCCTATCTCGAAATTCAACCTGTCTGGAGCAGCTTCATGACCTGCAAATGAATTTCAAACCCTTATCCTGACCAATTGGTAAGTAAAGAAGCTAAAAGCACTCAGAATGCTTAAGTCTGAATAATAATTTCCTGGAGACAGGGATTTAAAAGCACACTGATGACAATTCTGAAGTTGCTGGAACACCTCTGATGAGCTCTCCTGTAATATCCCAAGGCAAGAAGGATTTTCCTTACAAAGGCCAAGGAGAGAGAATGGAAATACCTGGTCAACAGGGACTTGAAATAAGGGTCTGGGTGTTAAAGGGCAGATAAAGCATAAGATCTCTGGGAGGTTTATAATCCTATAATGCACACTGCAAAGGGATTACCCTTTTAAAGGTATTTATAATCTTATAATGGACACCCAAGCCCAGTGACCTAATAGGTACCGAACTGAGGGAAGTGAACCAAGAGCATTTGGGTGTGAAATGAAGAACCCTGGGATAACACACTAATGAGCAGCCCTGGCCACTGGGACCTCAGGGAGGAAAAGCATTAAAGACCCCGTGCACGCAGCACCGGGATCCGACGCCCCAAATAAAAAGTGTCACCTATTAACATTGGCCAAATGAAAAGTCCAAGTTGTTGGCCAAGAGCCAGGCAATCTCCCTGAATGCTTAATAATTCAAGAAGCCAGGAATAGCCAGAGCACCTCCAGCATTCTGTTTAGTTAAAGACCACAGAGATTAGCAAACACATTATCCATCTCCGAGGCGATCCTTTCCCTGTTACAAGTCCCTTAACGACCTTTACCATCCCTCCCTCTCTCTCTCTCTCTTTTAATAAGGCTGAGCAAATGGGACTTCATTTCAGCCCACTGCCACAGACTGGGGGTATTAATTATTCATGCTCATAGCCTCCCCTTTGTTAAGGCAGTGCATTAGACTAATTCCCCTCTTTACTGGGCGACTTGGGCACAGCTCAGCCCGTGGCCGCTGGGAACCCGGCAAATGCACGAGCCCAGGCACAGGAAAAAAGGCAAAGTTACTGTTCTGCACAGAATTGCAGAGTGGTGGGGACAGGGAGCTCTCTTTAAATGCTGTCCAAGAACTCGTGAAAGATGCCTGAAATGAATTCCCAAAGAATTAAAGGCTCTGGAGCCAGAAGAGCTGAGCTGTGAGCTTTGTTACATCTCGCTGCTAAGTGAGGTCAAGCGTGGTCGATGCACTCTGCTTGAGACACTTCCAAGAAAAACCAAGGAACTGAAGGAAATGCTGCTGATGGAACTCTTCCATGCGTGGCCAAAACCCCAGCAGGTGTTTTGGGATGCTGTGTTGTTGGAGATGTCTTTTTTGGACAGAACATTAAAACAACAAATCCCTGAGCACTTGTTATCAAAGAGCCTGTGGTACTTTCAACAAGAGCTGGGGTGTCCATCCCACTGTCCTGGATGGCAGCCAGCACATGCCTGCTCTGGAAGAGCTGCTTTCCCTTTCCCTTTCCCTTTCCCTTTCCCTTTCCCTTTCCCTTTCCCTTTCCAGCCCATTCCTGCCTCCTGTCCACAGGAACAGCGTGGGGCAGCTGGAGACTGAGCTGTGTCTCAGAACTGGGTGAATCCCTCTGGTTCTTATCATTCTTACTCTCTGAATTTGGTTCTTATTTAGATGCAGTATTGGAGGCAGGATCATAAATATCAGCAGAAAGCCCACTGTGAAACCACAGTCAAACCCTACATCCTTCTCCTCACTGAACAACACACAGGATCCATTACAGAAGCACTTTTTCAGAAAGAACCATCCAGGATTGAGGTTTCTGTCATTTCAAGTAAAACAAAACCACCCTGAGTTGCTCAGAGTGGCAGAGGATCAAGCAGCAAGCCTGAGAACAGAATTTACATTTATTTTCAGATTATGTTTCTCCCCTTTGCTTCTGTCCAGCCCTCTGCCAATTGGAAAAAACATTGCCTGAATACACACAAATATTGCCAATGAAAAAGGGGTTGTGAAATTCCAAGTCCACCATAAATAAAAAGGGATCTGGTTTCTGCTCAGGTCAAACCCATCCAATCCAGAGGGTACCTACAAAAGCAGGAATATGCATTTGTGGGGGAACTCATCAAATTAAACCCAACATATGGTACACACTGCTGCAAGTTTGGATTTTATTTCTAAAGTGATGTGGAAAACAAGAATATTTTTAAAGTTTACAAGCCCCAGGGGCACAGTTTCCCAGTGCAAATGTATTGGATTGCCTACTGTAAATATGGCACGTAACACTGCAACAACAACAAAAACAATCTGACTGTTAACAAATGCAAGGTCAGCACGCTGATACTTGTGCACACAGATAAGTGTTCTGGCTCCATAAATTTCAAGATGAGCTAAGATTTAAAAGGAGCAGCTGAAGGAGACAGACAGACAATCAGAGAGGAAGAAAAAGAGTAAATCAAACACAAAACAGCCAGTTAAAAAAATAAATAAATAAATAAGCAGTTAATATCCATGAATAATGGATGTTTGATTTAAAAGCAGTTTACTCCAATATGATGTAATTTTTGACAATCAGCCAGAGAGACTATTTTTCAAGTTCTTGCCAGATATAAGTCATTGTGGGGAGCTGGGAACACGAGTGCTTCTCTGAGCATGTGGAAAATTGACTTTCATGCCATCCTAAAGGTGACTTTTCCTGGCAGACTCACGCGCCGGGCGATGCCTGAAAACCCAAAACCAGCACAGCTCCCAGCAAATCCAGCAGGAAAAGCAGCTCCCTGCTCCTCCCCATCCAACACCTGCTGCACAAGTCACACACAGAGCTAAAGACAAGTGGAGTTTGCTTTTCCCTTTGAAGTTTCCCTGTGCCTGGAGTTGCAGAGTGAGGCTTCAGGCTGGTGGCAAGAAGGGGAGCCAAGCGCTGCGCTGGCGCTGCCAACGCACCTGCAGCCCTGGGCACTGCCAGCCCCCGGGGCTCTGCCAGCCTGGGACAGGCTGGGATGTGGGCAGATGTCTGCTAGGACTGGAATGGGGTCACCAGGCTCGTTTGACTCGTGGCTGGAGCCTGGGCTAAGAGCTCCAGGGCCCGTGGGGAGGATGTTGTGTTTACCCACCAAAGCACCCCCACGCTCCAAAAACCCCTCTAGCCCAGGGACAGTTTTTCCTAACCTGAGGGAAACCTTCTCCCATGGAGAAGGAGGCAAGGTGAGCCTTAAAAACTGAATTAAATCCCTTGATTTCATCACCTGGAATATTCATGGCACATCCTAGCAGCTGTATTTTCCAAGCCTGAGGCACCCACCTCAGCCACCGTGCCAATTTTGAGGCACTCACACTATAGCACAAACGGGGGGAAAAAGCAGAATGTCCTTAATGTCAGCCAATAGAGATGGATTGATTGATTAATTATTTATTTAGTCTTTTATTTATTTCAACTTGCAAAATTATTCCTGGTCACTTAGAGTGTTTGATCAAGAAATCAGGCAAAATTTAGACAAGGAAAAGTTCTGGACTCTCTTCTGGTCTCTTTTTCTTGTAATAGTTCAGTTCCTCAGAGAGTTCTGCTTCTCTGACGTGGTACCAAAGAGCTTATAAAGAAAAAGGTACTTAAAACACCTTTCAACACCTCCAAAGATCTGCTACCACCCTGCAGACCTGCAGCTCCTCAAAGAGAGACATTTGGGCAAGTTCCATCTGTTCAGACACCAGCAAGCCCTGCCCTTCTACTGGTATGAAAACAAGAGCTCATAAGAATGAATTTGTTGGAAATTGGGCTCTTCACAAGGATCATGGAGGCCAACAGAAGTGAAAAACCCCACATCTGTTAAACAAGAAAAACTAAGATTAAAAAAATGGAAGTCTTTGGAACTCCGTGAGAACTGGAGACATTCGACACCAGAAAGGACAATGCAGCTTCTCAGTTAGAAGGATTTTAGTTAAAATAAGGTGTAAGTAAGGTGTAAAAGCTCACATAAAGGTCATGAACTAAATATATCATCCAAAAATGATTGTAAAGTATGAAACTCAAATTCAAGGAGTATTTACTGTTGTCCAGAGCAGCTGTGGCTGCCCCTGGATCCCTGGAAATGTCCAAGGCCAGGCTGGACAGGGCTTGGAGCAGCCTGGGACAGTGGAAGGTGTCTCTGCCATGGCAGGGGTGGGACTAGATGGGGTTTAAGGTTCCTCCCAACCCAAACCACTCAGGGATTCTATGAATTAAAATTTGTTTTCACTCACTATCACTGGTTAATTCCACTGGACACACTCACATTTGCGAGCAGCTGAAGAATTCCATGGAAACATGAAATCCAGGAGCAAACCCAGGCAGTGTTTCAATGGCTGCTGAGAGGAACCAGGTGAGGTTGAACACCTTTCCTCAAGCACAAGCCAATCAGCAGCTCCAAAGAGCTGCAAAAGCAACAGCATGAGCAAGCAGCACCCAAGAGAGCTGATCTCAGCACATCCAGCCTTCTGCCTCAGAGCTGGAAGCTGTAAAATCATCCCTTCCCTCCTCTCCTCCCCACCCAGCAGCCCTGCAATCAGGTTCATGTTTGTGCACAAAGCAACCAAACCCACACCTGAACTGTGCCTGAGAATATCTGCAATAAAAATTCTCATGCTGTATGAAGCTTCTTTGGTAGAAAAACCCCCCAAATCCTCCTTTGTTCGTTGTCTCATATCCCCAAGAACTGCTGAATATGTTAAAAATTTTGAACAGAATTTGAAATACAGGAGGAAGTTGTGGTTTAGGATTTTCCCCCCCATCTCAGGAGAACAAACACCTCTAAATTTCACAGAAATAATCCACAAAGCTCACCTGAGCTATAGTAGGAGACCAGACTTACCTGACAGCATTCAGGGAAGGTTATAAAGGCACCAGCTATGAGAAAAGCTCCAGATTGCATCAGAAACCAGATGCACTCAAGCCTAACATTTATCCTGCTGCCTCCTTTTGAGGTTTAGATCCTGACATGAAGAGGACCAAAGCCAATCTGTGGATTTAATCTCCCCCATGGTGTTTAAACCCAAAATTCCCACAGGTGAATGCCCAGCCTTGGTGGTGCTGCAGCAGCTCTGTGACCACGGGGCTCCCAGCTGCCTGACACAGGGGATGTGGCACTGGCACTGACATCATCCCTCAAGGAATGTCCCCTGGATGCCCTGGGAATAAGGATTTCCCCCATGGGTCATTAGCTGGGCTATTTAATTAGCCCTAGACAAGCCTAGATGGGAACACAGATCTCAGAATTTGGACTTGAAGGGATTTCATGTTGAGCTAACAGAGCTGAAACAACAAAATCTTTCATAGCTTAACTACAAAAAAAGAGTTCCAGGAGCATTAAAGCAGAAGAACTTTCAAGAAACAGCAACATATTTGGGTTGTCTGGTGCTACTAAAGTGCAAGTTGAACTTCTCAGGGATGAAGCATTTCTGTTCTCCCCTCCCTCCTGCACGGGTGTCTCTCATCTGACAGGAGCCAAGTCTAGGCCACGGATTTGATGTTTTCCTCCTCTCCAACATAAAAGTTCCCACAAAATTTATGCCTCAGATCTCGGCTCTGCTGTCAAACATGGCTAAAATTAGAAAATGATTAAAAAAAAAAAAAAGAGAGAGGGAGGAAAAGATGGTTTCCCTAAGTGTTTTCATCAGGAAGCAGGTTACTAGGCAGGGATTGCCAGAAGGAAAATAACAACCCGGAGGAAAACAAAGAAAACCCCAAACTGGGGAGAAACACAGGCAGCAGCCAACGGGGCTGGAATCCTCCAGGATTGCATCTCCAGGCTGGGGAGCCCTCCCAAAGGCAGATTGTCACCGTGTGCCCAGGGTAATCAGCCCCTGCAAAGTCCCTTCACGTCTGCGCAGGCCGCTCATTAGCATCAGAGCCATCAGTAATTAATTTCCGGCGTGATGTCAGCTGGAGCAGCAGTGCCAAGGCAGTGTCCTTGTCACACCCCCCGGCTGTCTGGGCCCATCTCCCTGATTAGGATGCACCAGGCTTAATGCAATCTGCCAGCAAGAGCCAGGGAGCTCAGGACTAAATTAGGAAAGATGTCCGGCTTTGCTGAGCGGCATTCGGGGCCTAGGGAGGTTTCTCTGCTCTTTATGAGGCACAAAAGTGATCACTTTTGGGGTAATGCCCCCAAAAGAGGCAATTTCACCTCCTGCCCTCCCACCTCTGGAGGGAAAAGAGCTGGATTAGGACAGCAAAGGAATGAATAAAGACAGCACAGCTCGCAGCATCTCAGCCCTCGAGGTATTTATGGTGAACGGGGGTTTAAAGGGGAATGAGATGCAGCTGGACACGTTTATCCCTCACTGAGGAAATCCTAAATAAAGCTTTCCCATCCCAGCCACTTGCCAAGGGGAATCCTGCATTTTTACACTACGGATCACAATGGTCTGCAGTGGGTGCTCCACTCCTGCTCCCTTCTCCAGCTGCCTGAAGCCCCTTCCTTCCTCACTGCTGCCAGCCTGAAGTGTAACACAAAAATGGAACGAAACCAGGGACTGGAAAAGGGAGGCAAGGTGCAGGAAAGGGACAGGAACTCTTCCCAAGGCATCTGGAAACACCAAAATCTCCTCAGTTTGGCCAAATACTCACGAGCTCAGCACAAAAAGCAGCCTCCTCCTAAGGGTGCTCATTTGCCTGACACCGGTCAGGATCCCTCACAGAAAGGCTGAGGGATGGTTTGGGATTTGGGGCTGTTCACTGGGGCTTTTAGGAGGGTTTTTTGAGATGAGTTCCCCCTGGTGCCATTGATGCAGCACAGACTGAGCTGGGCCTTGCTGAGGAGCAGAGGCTGCAAAGTGAACCCAGCTCGCTGAATGTCAGATTATGATTTTTTCTGACCTAGAGATGGGGCAACTGAGAGGTGTTTTAAAAACTTCTATTCTATTTTCAGTCTCATGTGAAGGGGGAGACAATACAGATATTATAATTTACACTACCACAATTAAAAGCTAATTATTTCTTGATTACAATATAGTATAAGTGGTTTTGACTTATTAATTTTTACCACATCATGCTGTAAATGTCTTAAAACTAATCATTTAAAATTACTCTTCATAAGTCTTACTACAATATATTTTTCATAATTCTATTTCTCTAAAGTATCTAATCTTATTTCTAAAACCATCCCTTGAAGCTTGTTTCTAGGGAATAGAAAAACAATATCTATTCTATTTCTCTCTCAACAATATCTATCTTATTCCATAGTATTTCTAAGTCAAAAATTTCCTATCTCAAAGTTTACATACAGATACATACTATGTAAACCTTCTGTCAAATTTTAAAAATTCTCTGCAAATTCATTTCTCACAGCTGAACAACAATCCCTCACTTCAGCCCACAGAAGAACACAAAGCAGCATCAGATTATTGCACTGAACTGTCTTCTCTCTACTGTCAAAAGCTGGAGAGCAGGGAAAGAAGTCCTCAGTACTTTTCTGAAGTACTTCAGAAAGAAGTATAAAAATCTTCTCAGGAAAGAATTACAATACCTGGTTGGGCTCGTTCAATAACCAGCCAAAGGTTTTGATGCCAAAGGCTGCCTCGTGAGCAGCCACATCGAGGCAGGTGACAGGCTGGCCATAGACAGAGTGGAGAATTCTGCCAGGATCTTCTGCTTTCAGGAGATACACAATGTCCTCTGCAGCTGCCACTGCCACTGGGCTCCCCGTGACATCTGGAACCAGATTAAGGAAGTTGACCTAAAAAGAGCAGACTTTTTATTTTATTTTTTATTTTAATTTATTCTAATACAGTCAAAAATTCTTTTGCATCACTAGTGCCACATGCTGAACTGAACAAACTACTCATGTGTGTCCTGAATCATCTCAGCTATGGATTAATTCCAAACAAAGACCAAGCATCAAGCTTATTTCTGAACTGTAAGACTGACTTAGCTTTGGAGGGGGGATTAATCGTGAGTGGTTTAAATCACTTCACACCCTTTAACTGCACAGCTTCCTCCTACAGCAGAGAAGCTGCAAGACTCAATTATTCCTACACACTTCCTTCCCCTTTCAAACAAATGCTGATACTCCGAGACAAAACAAAACTTCAGAGAATGAGTTTTAATTACAATTCTCAAAACTTCAGTGACAGAAGGTGCAACCTAAAGAAGCTGCATGAGTAGTTACAGCTTCACAAGTGACACTATTAGGCTGCCTGCAATATCCTGCCTCAGAATTAATCAGATAGTGTGGATCTGGAATGAGACCTGGAGTTTCAGCTCCAATTCTATGCGAGAAAACTGATTTACAAAATGAGCCAGCTTAGTTTACTGTTGACAAAAAAAAAAAAACAACTAAACCCAGCCAACCTCCTGCACCATATGGACTTGTGTTCATTTTCACTCCTAGCTTAAGCCAGCAGTTCACCCTTGCTCTTCAGGGATGGAAGACTCACCCCTGAACCCGCTCCAAAGTCAGAGCCTCGAGCTGGTAACGCCCTGATCTAGCTCAGGCTGTAAGACTCTTGTAAGAACCATCCCAACCCTACCAACAATAGTTAGTGGATCAGAAGCAGAGTAGCCTGGGGACTCACCAATTTCTGGATTTCAAAGGTTGCTGGGGTTTGCCAGACTCCTCTGTCGTCGGGGCTCTCCACCCGGACCTGGAAGCCGGAGGCCGTGGCCACCGCGGCGCCGCCCGGGGCCAGCGCCAGCGCCTGGATGTGCTGGTTGTGCTGGAAGTGATGGATGGGCTCCCTCCCCAGCAGCAGGCTCCAAACACTGACAGTGCCTGCACACGGGAAATGGGCACTGGGGTTAGCTCAGCCTCTGACACAACCTTCAAGGAGCCTCTGAACAGCTGCAAATCCAGCTGGTGGAACAGAGGAATACACGGGGAAGAGCTGGGGCAGGACACCTGAACTTCAGGATGCTGTGGTTCCTCTGGCCATGGGTTCACAGGAGAATTTATGTGCTCTGGCCTGAGGCTGAAGGAGGGGATGTACAGATGGGATATTGGGAAGGGATTTCTCCCTGGGAAGGTGGGGACAGGGTGCCCAGAGCAGCTGATCCCTGGCAGTGCCCAAGGCCAGGCTGGACAGGGCTTGGAGCAGCCTGGGACAGTGGAAGGTGTCTCTGCCATGGCAGAGGTGGGATGGGATGAGCTTTAAGGTCCCTTCCAACCCAAACCCATCTGTGATTCTGTGATTCCAGGCTCTATTGCTCTGTACCTAATTCCTAATTTCTCACTGTCCAATAACATTAGCAGCTACCTTGAGGAAGACTCTTTGACTTCTCTCATATTTCCATGTTTGGAGACCAGATGTAAACAGACACCTGAAATTTTCTATGGTTCTATATAGAGAGGCCCCCAATTACCCCAAAACCAGTGAGAAAGAACCCACACTCCAATTTTAAGTCACTTTGCTGCATGGTTCACAGAATCACAGAATATCCTGAGTGGGAAGGGACCCCCAGGGATCATCCATTCCAGCCCCTGGCCCTGCCCAGACCCCCAGCAATCCCACCCTGGGCATCCCTGGCAGCTCCTGGAGCTCTGGCACCTCGGGGCCGTGCCCATTCCCTGGGGAGCCTGGGCAGTGCCAGCACCTCTGGGGAAGAGCCTTTCCCTGAGCTCCACCTAAACCTCCCAGCACAGCTCTATTCCCTGGGTTCTGTCCCTGGTCACTGCAGTGAAAAGCTAAAGAATACAAATCCTAAAAAATAAAGGAGTGTAAGTCAAAAGAAAACATATTTGTAATTGCATTTTTGCCAGCCTGGCTCCTCAATTCTCTATTTAAAAGCATCATAATCTGAGTAAGAGCAACCTGAGGCAATCAGGAGGGAACAGAAGGGAATTGGAGCCTTCTGGGCCACCTTTGCACTGAATTGAGAAGCAATCTTCCAGCGTGACAGGCAGGGCTGGAGAAGCCTCCCTTGCAGAGGAGCACGTTAATGATGAAATGATTAATGGCAGCTCTTCCTTCAGAAGGAGACATAAAAGCCCTGACAGACAGCTGTGGATGGGCACCACTGCCAGTTTGCAAACACTCCTCCCCAGTCCCAGAGGAGGTGAAGCAAGAGTGTGGTAATGAAACTGCACATAGTGAAATGGTAGCTAAATGAGTTTAAATTGATTTATGGTAGCTTTTGTAAAGATTATTTGGTATCTGGAAAGTGCTACCGATGTGAAATAATGCAGATAATCCTTAAGATCCCTGTCTAATGGCACTCCCACTGAATATTTATATTCCTCACCATGGGAATGAGTACCATAATGGGGACCATTTTTGTTTTATTAGGGATGAATATTTAAATTAATCTGCTATTTGCCTAAACAATTAGCCGCCTCTGTTTGTTTACACAAAGCCAAAACTGCAATTAGGCTTCCATCAGAAAGATAAGTCCCGACTAAAACTGTCCCGACGGAGTCGTAAGGGCTCAGAGCACAACTTCCCAAAATGACTTCTTAGCATAATGGTAATTATGTTAATTGCTTGAAAGGTAAATAACTGCTGAACTGGCTTTGCAAAACAGCCTGGTTGCACACAGCTTCAAACCAGTTAACAAATCCAAGGGGGCAGCACAGGCTGCACCCCCTGCAGCCAGGGCAGGGCTGAGCTGAGGCTGCTCCTCCCCAAAGCAAAGGGATGGGGAGGTCTCACCTCCAGGAGAAACCCACCAGTGATAAAGTGGTACCAGAGACAGGGAGTCAGAACTGGACTTTTGTGTCAGACCGTGGATTTGGCCGGCAGGCTCCTCCAAGCAGGAGGATTTTCAGTTTTTGTTCAGCAGAAATGGATCCCAATTAAAGACCAGGTTCATCAAGGGGAAAAGGGAAGCTGATTTGCTTTCAGTGAAGCTTTTTGTTTACACATCTCTGTGATGAACATTCCACTGGATTTAACAGTGTCTAAATGGATAAAAGTTCTGGAAAATGAAAAAAAAAAAAAAGATTCTCGCCACAGGAGCAAAGTGAGAAACCCAGAGCTCAGGGTTCTGCTCTCTAAATTTGGGCAACAAGCCACTAATTATTATTATTATAATAATTATTATTATTATTATTGCATCTCAAACATGACAAAATCTGTCCAAAAGAAAAGATTGTAACCAGGCAAACACAGAGTGTGCAACATCTGATACATGATATAGGCAATATATTCCTGGTAATCTAAACAAAAAGTAAGGTCAAAAATTCACGTGTGATGAAGAAGCAGAAAGTAAAGAGTAACCTGGAGAGTTCAAAGAATATCCTGAATTGGAAGGGACCCACAAGGATCAGGACAGAAAGAAAACAGAAAAAGCAAACACTCCACTGGATTTATAAATAGGTAAAGCTGCTATGAGGGTTAAAAGTGCTGCTCAGAATATTCTGCATTTCACTGCAGAAGCAGCAAAAGGTATTTATGGGTGTGCAAGTCCTTGCAGCAGTCAATCACGTTTGGGTAAGAGCAAAAAATCCCACAGCATTCCAGTTCAGGTTATTAGTGTGGCACTAAAAAAAAAACCAGGCTAAGATTTAGCAGTGCAGATGAGATCACTGCTCTCCACAGTCTGTCTTCCTGCCTCCAGCACTGCCCAGCACCTCATTTCCACAGCAATTCCTCTGCTGAGGTGAAGTTAAGGTTGCAGCCATACATTATGGGTTTTATTTTTTGTAATTCTGAAATCTTACTAAGTGTTAGAAGGTCATGAAATGAAAATTATAAGCAGCGGTTTCACAGCACGCTAAAATCTGCACCACAATTGTGATTATTCCAACTGAACTCTAACAATAACTCCCCACAATTATTTAGAAATATGAGCAAGCTGGAAAGTCATCATGGCTCATGAAATGAAGTGCAAGAAGCTGCTGCTGCTGGTGGTGTAATGCTGACATTCAAAGTGACAATCACTGCACCAGCCTCGTTTATCACTTTGCCCCAGATTTGACAAAGAATTCAACTCCCAACCCATATATTTCTGAACTGTGGCCTGATGAAAAGTCCATTTATTGCCATTCACTCCAGGCTGGAAAGCAGTTGGATAGAACACTGAGCATGAGGCTGTTGTGCCTCAGAGTGCAGTGCTGATCCTGACTGAACTCCAAATTTTGGGAGCATCACCAGCCTTGCCCAGCTCTTGCTGTGTCAAAGGTGGGAGGCTGGAGGCTCCTCTCTCTCCATCAGCAGTGCTGGCAGCACAAAAATCATCCTCCAACAGCAGCTGTTACATCTGTTTTCACACAGGTTTTTTTCTGCTATTACAGGCAATGCATTTGCTACAAAATTAAACAAACCCAAGTATCTTTTTTCCTTCAAAATCCCCTAATCCTCCGACAGGGCAAGGCAGCACAACCACAGAGCAAACAGTGATAAATCTCATTTGTAAATATTATCCTGGCTGTGTCTGGCAGTGTCACAGAGCCTGTCTGAGCCCCTCCTGAGCTGGGCACAGCACAGGGCACTGCCCACCCGAGCTGCCTGCTCGGGGAGCTCGGGATGGGAGGACTGGATGTGGGTGTGGAAGATCCCAACTCTGATCCTAAAGACCCTTTACATCAGCTCTTCCACATTAAAACCAGCATTTGCTGTCAGCTGGTGGCTGCTGCCAGCTTTGGAAGAAATGTAAAGCAATCTACATGTGCATTATCTAAAAAAAAAAAAAATTTAAAACCCCAGAATGTTGTGTGTGCTGGAGCAGGGAATCCAAATGTGCTCATGGTTTACATGCTCATTCCCTTCAGCTGCTAAACACAACGGCCTGGGAAGGCCAGAAGGTGCTGAATTCACATCATCTCCATGATGCTTGTTCTGTTTCAGAGTTGTGGTCTTGCCACCTTGATTTAAACAAAATAAAACTCTATTTCACCTTTTGAAAACCCTTGGACTTGATGATCCTTGTGGGTCCCTTCCAACTCAGGCTGTTCTGTGGCTTCTTACAGGTGCTTATTTTATACTCCAAAGTGGGAACATTGATTTATTTCCATATAATTTTCCATGTAATTTTATTTTCTATATGATATCTCTATGAAGTACAAGCAGTATAAGAAAAGCATGGGTGGAAATGAGCACCAGCCTAAATTATCAAAACTTATTGCTGTGAATTTTGAGTTTTTCCCAAAAACATTTCTAGTTGAAGGAGCCCATTTAACCTTAGTAGATACTTGAAGCTCATTTTTTTAACCAATATTTTACATTTAATTTTCACTTCCAGCAGGTCCTGAGGGTACAAAGAGTGAGATCAGCCCTCAATGACAAGAGCCTTTCCCTCACACTACCATTACCACGCCAGTTCCCACCAAATGTTCCCAGATTTTGCCTCCACTGCCCTTCTTCCAGGGATTTCCACTCAACACCATCCCTGGACAGTCCCTCAGAGAAGGCACAGACCCTGTTTCATTCCCAGTGTGGGGAATGGGATGGCTGGGATGGGAAATCACACTCCACTCACCCAAACCAAGAGATCTGCACCCACAGCCACCAATGGGAATAAACATCCCAGCCAGCCCCTGCTCCTGCAGTTTTCTTCTGACATTTTTTCCTTCACTCCAGCCAGCCTGGAATGCTCCTGCTCTCTTGGAGCATGTCCTGGCACTCAGGGAAAGGCACCAAACCCATCACTCTGCAAAGAGGGTACAGAAGGGACAACACCCCCAGGCAGCTTTAGGGGCACCAGAAAGGACAAGAGCACAGAAGCCCAAAAAGCAGAGCTGCCAAAATTCCCCTCCTGGAGCCTGCAGCAGGCAGGAGCACCTCTGATCCCTGCAGCAACCAGCCTCCTCTGCAGCTTGGGAAGGGCCACCAGCTCCTCTCAGTGGGCCTGAGGGGGTACAAGCAGGGCAGCAGGGCCGTGTTCCCACCGTGCCTGCAGCAGGGTGGCCGTGGCATTTCAAGGACAGCAGCAAAAAGTTCTGTTCTCCTGTTGCTGCACATTGCTTGCCAGTCAAACCATGCAACTCCAGGGCTCAGGGGGGAGAGGGATGGCTGAAGTAGACTGCTGTTTCCCAAAAGCTGTGGCTCCCAGCCAAAGGCAGGCAAGCATGGAGCAGATGGAGTCCTGGCAAGGCCTCTCCTGTCCCTGCATTAGCAGCATCTGCTCATTACCCAGAACCCTCGCCTGCTTTATCTAATGCTCCAGGAAAAGCATTTTGATTTGATTCATTTCAGTTCGGTAACGTGCAACACAATTAGTGGTAAAATCAAACTGGAGCACTGCCAGTGCTGACAATAGGAAACAAGGCAGAAGAAATATGAGGCCAGTGGGTTGGAATTCAAAAATCACAACTGTGGCTCGAGTTGCCAAGTCCCGTTGCCCCAGGTGTACATCCAGCGCCCCCACTGAGCGCTGGCACGGGCACAGGGAACTTCATTTGCTCCCCATCCATCCATTCCTCCCTCCTCTCCCTGTCCCTGCAGCCCGAGGCTGGCACCAGCAGGAACCTCCACCAGAAGCCACAATCCCATTTTCCTGCAGGGCCACCGTGGAGTGACAACCCACTTGGACCAGGGCATCCCGGGAGGACAAGCCTGTGTCCTTGCTGTGCCTGGGGAAGGAGCTGAGGAGCAGAGCAGGGCAGGGCTGTGCCTGCCAGCCCTTCCCTGGGACGGGGAGCCAAGGCCAGCGCTGCCACGGGAGCCCTGCGGGAGCGGGAGCAGCCGATGGTGCCGGGGCGAGCCAGGGATTCGCCAGGGAAGTCTAGACTGCCTGACAGCACCACCTCCAACACGAGCAGATGGTTTCTCTGGGTTAGTCAAACTTACAAACAAAGAGGAAAGGGAGCTGGAAAAGTACAACAAAGAACAATCAAACACATTATCTTCAAAGCCGTCCGCTCCCTCCCCAAAATTTAAAATAACTCTCTCCACCACGCTGTAAATATGTGCTTTCGGCTTGCAGTTAGTAAACACTGCTAAAATGGGTCTTTTTATTTCCCTATTCCCATAGAAACTAATCTATTCTGACCAAGGCTTCTCAAATCAGAGTAACTGCCATATCACAGAGCCTATTAAAATCTCTACCCAAAAGAATAAAAGACGCCGAGCTTTATGCAAACTAGTTCAGTCACAGCACTGACAGCAAGGGATATGACAGGCAAAAAACCCAGACAAATTATTAGATTAGTCAGTGGGAAACTAGAAAACAAACAAAAGACCCTCTGCTAGTCATTGTTTGGAACACTGGAAAAAAACACAGCACTTAAACCTGTGTTACAATTTCCTAGGACTCCAGTACATAATATTAATAACACCAGATTTGCTGTTGTCAGAAAATGTTGCCTATTAACAATTTTTACCCACAGAAAACCATCCTGGCGTGATCCAAGCTAGAAAAACAGCTAAGGACGTTGACAATCTTAAAACACATAAAGCATTTAATTTACTTCTAAAATAAAAGTATGGATTAGGGATTTTGTTTGGATTAGCCACCTTCTGTTTTGTTTTCACCTGTAGACATGCCAGGATCAAAGACGGTGTGTGTACAAAGCTCTCTAAACTTACAAATATTCTTTATTTATACCCAAGGAGACATTTTAAGTATCAAATTTTACATTTTAAAGATGATGGGAGTGGAGTTCTGCCTGAGCCCCTCAGTTTAGGATCCCAGTCGGTCAGTACTGTCCAAACCTGACTTTTTAAATTGCTGTTCCCACATCCAGAAGATGTTGGTCTCTGGCTCTTGTTGTCCATTATAGAAACCCTCTAAGGATATTTAAAACAATGCACACAACCAGGATTTTACGAGGGTTTCACTAAATATTAGGTGAAAGCTTTCATTTCTTTAAATCCAAGTATATAATAACAACCCAGCACTGCAAACCAACACATCAGTGCATCCACACACCACGCCAAGAGCGAGAGGGATGGGGATTAATCACACATCCAAGTTTACCACCATCCCCATAACAAAGCTCCACAGCACCCCAAGGGAGTTCTGGCCAGAGGAGAAGGCTGGTGGAAGAATATTTAATATTTTTATAGCAAAACAAGTTATTTGCTTAAGATAGCTTGGCTGGACTACAGCCTGGCACTCAAGCTTTGTGCAGCAGCTCCAGTAGGAATTAAAGCTCAGTTTTAATGGGTGCTATGTTCCAATGCCTCCTAATGCATTTAGGGTTATTGGCCAACTTTCTCACATAAAAGCAAGTGTGTGCATGTGTGTGGATACCCAGGATTACAGACACACAAAAAGCTGAGCACAGCTGCTTCATTTTTGTAAAGCCTTTTTTTTTTTGTTTTTTTTTGTTTTTTTTTTTTTTGCTGTTGTTTTAATAGGGAGGAGAGCTGTGGTTGCTCACCGTCCTCGTGGGCAGCCACGGCCAGGGAGCTGTTGATCCTCACAAAGGAGACGTGTGGCAGGGCTCCAGCCCCTGCAGGGCCTGCCACTGCTGCCAGCACAGGGGCTGTGTAGTCCCAGGTGCGGGTGTCCCACAGCCTCACCTCCCCTGAGGTGTACCTGCAAAACAAGGGCAGCCGTCACCACACGTGGCAAATGAATCGTAGAGAATTTTTACAACTTGATAGAAGGCTTCCACAGTATGGATCTGTATGCAAACTGTAAATGTAACCATAGTTATCAAGAATTTGAAGGATTGTGTTGTATAAATTTATCTGACCGTTCAGAGTCCATCCACAAACGACTTCAAAAATTCAATCATTTCACAAATCAAATTAAAACAGAGGCTAGGTCATAGTTAGATGACTTGTTTAAAACCTAGAGTTTTACACCTTAACCACAAAAACTTTACAAAGTAAGTTTATATGCATTGATTGTTGTAGTGACAAAGTTAGTGGTAGTACCTTGTACACTTCACTGTGCACAGCAAACAAACAAAGCCATCAAAGAAGTTTTTTCTGTTCAAGAGAGAGGAGGAAATGTGGGAAATGAATTTGTAGAGAATTCTCCAAGCCTGACAGAAGGCCCACACAGTGTGTGCTTCTGTATGCAAACTTTGAGATAAGAAATGCTGACTTACAAATGCTGTGGAAGAGGACAGATATTATTGGGAGAGAAATGGAGCCAGAAACAAGTTTCAAAGGATGGCCTTGCAAATCAGACTGGATACTTTGGAGAAACAGAACTGTGAAAGATGCATTGCAGTGGGACCCACGAGGGGTAGTTTGAGATGATTGGCTTCAAGGCATTTACAGCATGGTGTGGCTAAAGCTGATAGGCCAAGAAACACTTTTAGTGTATTATAATTAGAAAATAATTAGCTTCTGATTGTGATGGTGTGAATTATAACATCTGTATTGTCTCACCCTTCTCATGAGACTGAAAATGGAATAAAAGCTTTTCAAACACCTCTCAGTTGCCCATCTCTAAATCATAAAAGGGCATAATCCAACAACCCCACAGCACCTGCAAGGAGGTGGCTGCAGCAGAAGGGAGGAAGGAACAAGGATGGGTTCAAACAGCTCCCAGGCTGATCCTCCCCCAGCCCTCTGTGCCAAAACCATCAGCTTTGCCCGTTTTAGTCCCATTTATTGAACGTGGCACCAAAGTCTACCAAGGCAGGCAGGTAAATTGAAATTGGAGCTACAAGGAGTGGTGTGGCCAGCAGGACCAGGGCAGTGATTGTCCCCCTGTGCTCAGCACTGGTGAGGCTGCACCTTGAGTGCTGTGTCCAGTCCTGGGGCCCTCAGTTCAGGAAGGACTGAGTTTAGGGGCTGGGGTGTGTCCAGAGAAGGGAAACAAGGCTGGTGAAGGGCTTGGAACACAAGTCCTGTGAGGAACTGTGACTCCTGTGAGCTCCTGAGGGAGATGGAGGTGTTGAGCATGGAAAAAAGAAGGGTCAGGGGTGACCTTGTCACTCTCTACAACCCCTGACAGGAAGCTGTAGCCAGGAAGGGTTGGTCTCTTCTCCCAGGGAACAACTGACAGAACGAGAGGACACAAGCTGAGCCAGGGGAAATTTAGGTTGAACATCAGAAAATAATTCTTCACTGAAAGAGAGATTGGACACTGGAATTGTCAGCCCAGGAAGGTGGTGCATCATTGTCACCACTCTTAATGAAGGGATGGGACCACAGTTGGGCTAAGAACAATTTATGACTCAGATAAACATCCATTTCAGAGGCCTTGAGATTTCAGAGGAGCAAGCAACTGGCCGTAGCTCAAAGCAGTCACAAGTTCTTTGTTACAAGACAATACAGAACTTTCTGACCCAATGAATAGATGCCACAAGGTTTATTTTGCTTTTCTAACCTATCACCTTTACTCACTTCTACTGCACTGCAGGTACTTTTGGCCAATGGGCTTCTGTCTCACATGCACACACATTTTATTCCAACTTCTAAACTCTTAACTTATTCCATACAACCCCACCCCTACATAAGAAACCCTTCACCATCTTATCAGTACAGCTTCTCACTTACTTAAGGCACATTCTTACAACTATAGGAACATAAGTTTGTGATTTTTCTGCTTAATGTCTGTGTATTTTATTTTTACATCAATCCAAACTTTTTCTAAGGTTGCAGATCAAACTCTCCAGTGTCTGCAGAAGCTTCTGTTTTTCTGATTCCCACAGTGGTGGAGTCCCTGTCCCTGGATGTGGCACTCAGTGCCATGGTTTAGGTGATGAGGAACTGCTGGGTCACAGGTTGGACTTGATGTTCTCAAAGGACTTTTCCAACCCAGCTCATCCTGTGATTCTGTGGCACACAACTGAGCCACCACTATCAGGATTCACTCTGCAAATAAAACATAAGGAGAGCCAGGCTCAAGAGGAAAAAAGAAAATCAGGAACAAGCCTAAATTACATCATGGCAAAACTTCAAACTGGATTTTTTCAGTCTTTCAAGAGTTCTGGCTGTGGTAAACCAGAGCATTTATCTATGACCATACAAGCACCCACCCAACCTACTGCTCTTTACAGGAAGAAATTTCTTTTCATAGAAGAAATTTCTTGATGTCTTATCAACAGATCAATTTACCTACATCTCTGAAGACTAATGAATTAATTGATTCAACTAAGTGCTGTCTTTAGAATTAAGGCCATGGTTCCTTTTTTTGCAGCAGACTCACTAAAATATCACAAAACCTGTAATTTAACATCAGCTTGTCAATGAGGAAATAAAGAAACAGAACAAAACTTTTCAGATAATATTGAATATATCTGAATGAAAGAAGGTTATTACACAGCAAACTGCAGATAAACTGCTCTGGGCCATCTATGCCCACACAAGAGACTATCAGAGGAACAAAAAAAATATCACAGAAAAAGCAGAGAAGCTTCCATAACTGGTCAAAGACCACAGTTCAATAATTATTTAAGGCCAGTTTTGAAAAAACTGTGATAATTAACACTGTCAGATGTCTTCCTCTGGCATAGCTGACACTTGGATTCTTTTGGAAAATCAAAGGTACTTCCTGCTCTGTCACCTTTGTTGTTACATCCTGATTTTGGGGGGAAAAGTATTATCAAAGAGTGATTCTTACAAGCCTCAGAGGTCTGGTGGTTGGGAATCTGGCTGTGCTTATGAGGAAAAAACCCAGTTAATTACAAGAAAAAGAAGGAAAGGAAGGTTTAGGGGACATGGGAGTTGCACTCAGGTTTCCCAGTTCTCTGGGCAGTGCCATGCCTGGGGCTCCTGGTACTGGGAGCAGATCCCCCCAACATCTCCTGGTGAAAAGGCTCCAATTTCCAGAAGGAATTAAAGTGCCCAGGGGGGTGGTGAAATCTGTCAGGCAGAGGGAGATGCACATGAATTCCCTGCACTGATCAGGAAGAGAGGGAAGCCTGTCCTTGTCACCTGCCTGCTCTGCTGTGCCTTACAGGGGAGCACCCAGGGAAATGAGAACAGGGTGGGACACTTCTCCTTTCCTTCCCTCTGAATCCTGCTTTCCTTTCCAATTTACAGCAGCACAATCTAAGAAGAACAGACCAAGAAAGAAGCTTCCCCAAAGCAAAATGTTTCATGTTGGATTGAGCACGGAGCACGGATCAGATCACAACAAATCTCTTCAGTTTGCAGAAGTGGAAAGGGCTCATTTTGCTTCAAAATCTGAATATAAACCACAACAGGACAGGAGATTGCACTGATCTGCTGCAGCCCCCTTCAACAAGAGGCACAAAATGTTTTGGAAGCATTTTAATTTTGAACTGATTTTTGTTTCCTTACGTTAGGGTTGGTTGGGGTCATGTTTTCGAGCTCTTCCTGACTGCCAAGAGCAGCAGATTCCTCCCAAGGGAAGCCAAAATTCTCTTGTCACTGAAAAGTGAGTTCCAGGGGAGACATAAACTGGTAGGCTGGACAGAACTCAGTGACAGAATATTTGTTTTCATCTCTAAATAAACAAGGTAGAACAGCATCTCCTCCTAGTGTAGGTCTAACACAGTCCAGGCTGGAGATGTAAAAACAAAGACTGAGAGAAGGAGAAAATGGCAGGAGAAGAGGAGAGACCCAGGGCTGGATAATTCTCAGGGCACACTGCATCTGCTTTCCCTACACAGCCTGGAACACAAGGGATCCACCAAAAATAACAATGCATTGACTGCAATCCTGGAATTAAAGACCCAACATCACAGGACCACAGTAAATCCTTAAATTAATTTTATCTCAGAATTCAACCAAATAAAAATTTAGTTTGAACCGTTCTTTGTTCATGAAGAACCACCTGAACCACCTCTGAGCCAAGCTCAAACTGGAGCAGCACCACCAAACACTTCTGGCCATTGGTTTGAAATCAATTTGAAGATGAAATAAATTCTGATGTGTTTTTGCTGGGACCTGTTTGGCAGGGTCTGCACCAGCCCACCCTGCAGCCTCCTTCTCCTCACTCCTCCACTCCCTGGTGGATCAGCTCATGCTGGAGAGCTCCCACTCCTGTGCCATGAAGCCACACTGCTCTCCCAGCCCTTGCCAGGACCTGCAGGACACCAGAGTTTGTGCCCAGTGAGCTCTGACACTGCCCAACAATCCCTGAGAGCATCCTGTGCTCCTCCAGAGGCAGAGACCAGGGAGACTCCACGTGCCAGGGGAACCCTGCAGACATAAACCAAAGCTCCCCCATGACTGCCCAGAAATCCCAGCACGGCCAGAAGTTCCTCAGGAATGTTCCTAAGGCTTCCTGTATCCCTCCTCCCCCATTCCTCACCATTCCCATCCTTCCCAGGGCAGTCCCTTCAGCAGAGCAGAAGGATTGGGAGAGATGTTCCACAAGAGCTGTGGTGGGATCATGAGTGGAGCTCCAGGTGTGGGCAGGGAACCAGCCTGGGGAAATGGGAGACATAAACCAACTCCTCCACTGCCCATTTCCAGTGTGCACTGGGCCTGCACCAGGATTGAACTGGAAGAATTTCAAACACAGATGAATCCAATTCAGAAGGAAAAAAAAAAATTAATGCTGTTGTAAAGAGCACCACACTTTCAATTTGTAACCACAACAAAAGGCTTTTAAACTATTAAAGCACTGCCTTGCTGTAAAAAAAATAAAAAGGCTGCTTTATTGCAGATAATTGGCAAATCTGCCCTATCAACAGGGCTGGCTGGAGAGAGGAACACACTGCACTATTTCTAGATCATTTCAAGATTTCTATTCATTTCCTACCACAACTTTTACATTTTGCCCTGAAAATTTTATTTGGATCACTCAATGAAATAACCCCAGATGCAAGTCCTGCCCAAGAACAAGCCCAGCACTCCAAACCCACTCAGTTATTGAATTTTCTACCAAGATGGCAATGAAATGCCCACTTAGCTTCCTGCTGGAGTGAAAAATCACCCAAACCAATTCAAAACTCCCTTCCTGTTTAATACAACAATGATCCCATCCTGTTTGCTCTGACACCAAGAGCATTCAGCTGCTGCTGCTCTCCCCTGATGGGTGCCACGAGCTGATACTGCAGTGCCAGGTAAATCCTCCAACACCTGATACCACTGAGCAGACCCAACAACCCAACCCCAAACCCTGAAACAACCCACATTAGAGACCACACCTGCTTCATTTCATTTAGAAAGGCTGTCCAAAGTCTTGCTCTCCTGAGCACAACAGGGAGCAACAAGAAGCCTGTTGCTCACAAGGCCAATTTCCCCCTCTCCTGATACCCATTCCCTGATTCCTTCCATCCACACCACAGCTGGCTCCCAGCTCTCTCTATTCACAGACACATTTCTCCTTCTCTGATGTTCAACAGAGCCTCTCCACCCAAATAACTCAGCTTTTTTGATGGACTCACATTCCACTTTGCCCTTGTTCTTTGGAATATTTCAGTTTAGACACATTAGAAGCAGCAGCAGCAGAGAAGAGACAAGCTATATTTTTCTAAATATACTTCTCCTCAACAAGCCCATTCTGTAAGTCTGGCCAGATATGGATCTACCTGTAAAAATTAGCCTGGATATTCAGGTTAAGCTTTACAGAGATGCATCAAAACCTTGCTGAAACGGAGCAACAACAGGCAGAATGCATATGGCATAGAAAAACTGGGGGAAATTAAATTCAGATACAATAAAAATACCTAGTCACTAACCAAAAGCATTGTGACATTTTTAGTGGCACTAATGAGATGGACATTTTGCTCGTGCCCTCCCCCATGAGGGAAAGCAGAAGGAGCTGGGGTTAAAAGCTGCTGCTGCCCCACCATGAATGTCTGGGAAGCAGGTGGTGGAGTGCAGAGCACATGTGGGAGGAAGCAGAGCTGGAGGCTGGGCACAGCTCTAATGAAGTGGTGCTGAAGAGGCAGACGATTTCATAAGGAGAAAAACATCAGGAAACTGGTCAAAACACAGAATCTCATCTGAAAAAGCTCCACTGTGCTGGATAGCAATAGCCAGAACAAATTTGGGGAAGAGGAGGAGGGGGAGGCTGATCCCTCTCCAGAGCCCCAGATGTCTTTATGGTTGCCTAATGACAATTATACTCAACCAATTAAGACACTGCTATCACAGTTGCATTGTTAGTAAGGCTTTGGCCCTGAGTGTTGATGGCTGTCTAATTAGTGTTTGTGCAAAGTACAACTGCAACTAATATATAAACTGACAAATACACAAAAGAAAAACTGTTAACAGGAACATTTTCCAAACAGTTGAGACTCTGCTCATTCAGTCCATGGCAGCAGCAAAGACAAACTGCTTTCCTTCATGGCTGGGGTACTGCTGGCACTGCAGAATTTCACTTCAAACCACAGGGTCAACAAGACCCTTGCTGGGTTTCTGTTCAGACAGAATGCTGGTGCCACTCACTTCTGGTGCTGCCTCCAGCACACCCCCTCCAGGGCAAGGCTCGCTGCACCAAATCGGGCTGGTCACCAAAGACTTCTGATAAAACCCACCAGAAACCAGCTCACATTTTCCATATTTTCTCTAAAGAGTCTGTAGCAAGGAAAAGGAAGGAGAAAGAACCCCCTTTGTTTCACAGTCAGGTCTGATTTCCAGAAGGCAAAGTCTGTTCGGTTTCCAGATACCTGCGGTGATCAACAAACCAAAAAAAAAACCCAACAACTTTGTTTCAGGCAGTCAGTGACCATCTGTTAATACTCAAAAGATCTTATTATGAAGTCCTTACAATGTCAGTGCATTTTATTGAAGTCAGTAGGAATTTTGCTGCAGTAACAGTCTCTGTTTAAATGGATGCCTGTTGATAAGCAAGTAAAATAATGAGTATTTTGCATTGTCTTGCTCCAACAAGCACCTCAGAGCTTTCATCCTTATTCCACCAAAAGCAACTCTCCAGTCCTTCATGTGTTTAATTAAGGTATCAGCCAGTGCCCCCCTCAGCAGGCTCAAGAATAAGGCCCAATTAAAGATGCAAACCCAAAACCCCTCAAATTGGTTCAAGTTGCTCCTGAGCTCCATCTTCTCTCCAAGGCTCAAGTAAGACAGAGGTAACTCAATGTCCAACTTCAAAACACCTCTTCATCACAACCAGGGCACGTTGGGAGGCACCTCAACCACAATTAAAACCACTGGAATTAAGGGATTCTAGCACCCTCTTTGTACTCCTCTGAAGTGAGGGATGAGTGATGGACTGCTCAGAAACACCTACCACAGGGTGAGATGCCTCCAAGACTGGAAGAGGTAAAAGTTCCCAGTTCTCCCTGCATTCTCATTCCCAGGTGTTTGGGTGCATTGATTTTGCCATCTCTAACCAACAGGTAGCTTGGCTGAGGGATTCCTTAAGGAAAGGATTCAGGAAAAACTAATAGCAGCAGAAAAGAGCTACTTCACGTGGCAGAAAGGAATATAAATAGAAAACAATGGCCAAAAATAAAACACAAATGGAACAGGGAAGAGAAAATTTTATATTACATAGCAGAAAGCTACACATAAAACACAAGGAAAAACAGATGGGGGTAAACCAAAACCAGGATCTGAAGCAATCCTAATGCTGGTGGAAGAATGTAGAGTAGAAAATTAATCTCCCTGATTTCATCCAAATGTACTTTTGGGTTGCTTGATATATAAGTGCAGCTATGAAAAATGTGACTAATGTGTCCCAAAATGGATCTGGAAGCACTTTTAGATTCAGCATGTAGCAAATCCATTCTGAGCATCCTCATGATCAGTTCCCAAACTCTTCTGCTGGAACCCAACTTTCCCATTTACCAACCCACGCCCATCTGTGGACCCCTCAGAAATGGAGCTGCAGAGAGCTTCTACCTTCATTTTTAGGGCTTTATTTAGGAAATTATCCCTCAAGAAAGTGGGTTAAGCTGCTGGAGTGTGCAGTTCTGCAGCTTAGCACTGTTATCTGTAACAAAATTAACATTTCACCATCCTCACTGCTTCTGCCTCACCTTCTATATTAAGTGCATGCAAATGTCATACCAAGGGAACAGAAACAAGCCAAAGGGCTGTACTGCAAGGAAAATGTTTTAATGAACATTTTTAAAAGCAGCAATTAGAAAAAGCCAAACTGTTTCTAGTAATTTGATTTTTAAGGCAAAAAATCTCCCATCTCTTAGCTCAAGGTTCCAGTGGCTTGCATCAGTCCAGGCCCATTAATTAAAGCAGCTGCTCTACCAAGGAAACAAATTACTGTGGGTACAGGAGAAAAAAATTATCTTTTCCATAAGAATTCAGGAGGCATTATGATGCAATTTGGGAAGGCTCTGCTCCATCAGCCCTATTATGTCACAAAGGACAAAGCACAGATAAAACAATGGCTCCAGTTGCAGACAGAGGTGAGAAAACACCATTGGAGGATGCTGAAATTGATCTGTTTGCTCCTTGGAAGGAACACAAACTGCAACACCCTGCAAGCAGCAGAGAGGAGGGGCATCACCTGAGCTCCAGGCACTGGTGGTGACAGCCCAAAGAGTAAAAGTGAAATCTTCAAGAAGTTTAGTAGAAAGAAGGATGGGTTTTGTCTGGCCTTAGTAAAAAAAACAGGATTTACAAGCTCAAAATTACTGCCTGTGCCTGAGAACACTGAAGGCATCACTGAGCACATCCCTGCAGCAGCAAAAGCCAGAGGTAAACCAAGAGCTCCAGGCAGGCTGGAAAAGCAGCTTCCAGAGTCAGATCAGGCTTCACAAGCAGCTGGGAGTGAAAAACCACCCAAACCAACTCAAAACTCCCTTCCTGTTTAATACAACAATGATCCCATCCTGTTTGCTCTGACACCAAGAGCATTCAGCTGCTGCTGCTCTCCCCTGATGGGTGCTGATACTGCAGTGCCAGGTAAATCCTCCAACACCTGATACCACTGAGCAGACCCAACAACCCAACCTCACTCTTGGTTTCACCTGAAAGGCTTTTTTCAGGAGCTGGCAGAAAAGCCAGCCTGGCTGTCACTAACACAAACTTGCCCCGTGCTCATCTGTCACCTGAGCCCTCTGAACTCATGATGTCATTCCCCTGTTCAGCCTCCTCAGGGTGAAAAGAGGAGCCCTGGCATTGCTCCCTAACAATGATGAGAGTGAGTGAAGAGAGCACAAAAGGTCTGGGGAAGGTTGAAGAAAAAAGCAATTATTTTCACCTTCTGCTTTGTTTGGTATCTTGGCTCACAGTCACTGGGAGGGGAGGGAGAAACTATGAAAGTTGAGGAATCACAGAAGTGAAATTTAGGCAATTAAACAAGGCAGGGGTTTATTCAGGCTGTTGGAAGTCTTCAGTTTGTTAACTTTGATTCATTTTCATTACTAATTAATATTTTGGTTTCCTCAGGTCTGCACACTGAATTAAGATGCAAGAGCTAATAATAAATACCTTGAGAATAACCCACAAGCCCTATAGCAAAAAATCCAAATTAGATGAGAGTTGACATGAAGTTTTAAAAAGTGCAGGAAAGCTTTCAAGCCTTTCGGGCTAGTTTCACACATCATTATGAAACTAAAGAGAGTGGCAAGCCCAGCTTCTAAAAAGTCATTTGCAGGTCACCTTTGAGCAGGAGTGGAAGAGAACAAAGGAACTCACCATAAAGGAGCAGCTACTTGTGTGTAGATGTTGCTCAAAATGAGTTAGACTGAAAGGCCCAAATTGTTTGTGAGTGCTCCCACAAGACTCACCAGAACGAAGACAACTGTATAAAATAATTTCAGCATTTAGGATGTCAGCAGGAGAAATAAATGTCCAGATTCCCCTAACAAACCACACAGGATATTTAGGAAGTTCTTCCTTAGCTTCTCATTCCTTTAGCAAGCATCACTTGGGGAAACAGCACCTGTGCCAGTGTGCTCCACCCTGAAAAGGGAGGAAATGTGAATCTGTTGGTTTATCAAGGCAATCAGCAGATGAATCTCACCAGTCCTAACTCCTCAAATCTCAAAGAAAGCCAGCAGTACTTAGGGAGGGAGGAGGAAAACATCTGAAATTAAAATTTCAAGAGAAGCCAGGGCTGATTTCCCAGTCTGTAAGAGGTGCAGGGACTCCTCACAGCATCTGCTAAATCAGTTTGTGGCCAAGCTCTTCACTACCAGGCCACCACTCAGTCATGGAAAACTGAAGAAAAAAGAAAGGAAAAGATGATACTTGGTCATTCTGGGTCTTGGGAAGGGTGGTCTGACTCTGGGCCTCTTTTGTTTACTTATTTTCAGAGCCATCAGCAGCAGCAGTGAAGCCACAGTGCTTTTTCTGCAAGCATTAAAAAAATTAACACATTCCCCTCAAAGCCTGCTTGGTGTGGTTTTAGGGGTGAGCTGTGAGGTGAGATGGGCACCAGCAGCACAAGGCAAGCTCACCCCAGGGCTCAGGAACAGCCACAGGTGGGAATTTCAGAGCCAGCCAGGAGCAACAGTCTCAGTAAGTGCCGTGGGCCACACCACGGGATCCTCTGGAATGACAAGGTCAAACAAGGACCAGATTGCTGTTCTGAGATCACAATGTCCAGGAGGGCCCAACCTCTGAAAAAAAGGTAGCAAAAGAAAAAAAAGGTAGCAAAAAAGTAGCAGTTTTACTGTGTGAACATGGGTTTGCTTAAAAAAACCCCAGATAAATCCAGATTTCAGTAAGAGAAAGTGAAGCAATCCAGGCACTCTGCACAGTAAATGACAGCATTAGACACAGCCAGTCTCATCACCAGCAGGAACTTCTAAAAGCCAAGCAAGCAGCTATATAATTGCTTTAAGTAAGCTCTGACTCAGGGCTGAAACTCCATTTGAATGGAGCATGAGGGGGAGAACATCATCCCTTTAGAGAAGATCCTTCGAGACGTGTAACTGTAGAAAGGCTGGCAAATACAACATTGATTGGGAGTGAGGTAACCACAAACACCAGTGGCTCAAATGAAAAGGGATTCAGGGGCTGACCCAGAAAACAAGCCTCGTAACCACCGGGATGAAATTTTAATGACAAACACAAGAAGCTCTGCGTGCAGGCCAGATTGAATTAGCTGATGTCAGGCAGCACAAAGGGGAGCTGCTCGCAGCCACCTCCGCTCCCAGCTCAGGTTGCACTCCATCAATCCTTGATATTCTGCCATCTCCTGGCTTCAGCCTGGCCAGCAGCGTGGGGACAAGTGGAGAGTGCATGGAATGGGAGCACTTCTCTGTGTAGTGTGCCTTTGCTTCCTTCACAGATTAATAGAGCTGCTCCTGAACCAGCTCAAACTGTGCCTCTATAAATCACAGCTGCTGGTTTAAGTCACTCTGCCCACAACCTGTATGGATTCATGTTCAGAAAGATTAAAAACCTCTACAGCAACTAAAATAAAAATGATTCCACTTTGCAGCAGACTTTGAAGCAGGACAGTGAAGATGACAAGATCATGCCTAGCACAGCACAGGTTCAAATCAATCAGTGATTCCAGGCTTGCTCTGAGATTCCCAAACACACCAACCCCAGCATCCCTGCTCTCTCCAACTAGAACTCCTCTCAGCCCAACTAGAACTTAATCTGGCTGCTGCCAGAAAAAGAATTAAAGATATTTCTATAAATACATCAGCAACAAAAGGATTGCTAAGGAGAATCTCCATCTTAATTGGATCAGGGAGAAACAGTGACAAAAGATGAGGAAAAGGCTGAGGGAATTGGGCTGGAAAACAGGCAGGGAGCAGAATGAAGGCCCCATGATCCAAGGGGAAATGGCTGGCATCCTGCTGCAGCACGTGGGACCCACCCCAGGGTGCTGAGGGAGGGGGGCAGAGCTCACCCCAACACTTCCCACCCTTTCCCAGCAGGGAGGTCATGGACCCTCCTTTGCCAGGGGACTGAGCTCAGCAATCATGATGCCCATCTAGGAGCTGGGCTGGAAGGAGGATCCAGGGAAATGCTGCCCTGTCAGCCTGACCAGTGCCAGGCAAAGCTGTGGAACAGAACATCAGCAGGGCCAAGTGCTGGGTCCTACCCTGGGCCACCACCACCCCAGGGAATGATGAAGGCCTGGGCAGGAGTGGCTGCACAAGGTGGACAAGGCCCCAGGGGTGCTGGTGACAGCAGCTGGTCACCAGCCCAGGTGTGTCCAGGTGTGCAAGATGGCCAAGGGCACCTGGGCTGTGCCAAGGCAAAGCACTGGGCACTCCTGGGGCACCTCCAATCCTCTGTCCAGTTCTGGGCCCCTCAGGACAAAAAGGACCTGGAGGGTGTCCAGGGAAGGGGCTGGAGCACCAGGAGTGGCTGAGAGAATTATGATCCAAAATCCTGCTGAAAACTGAGCAGCCCTGAGCAGCAACCTGAGACAAAAGAAAGGTGATGGCCCAAGCCACTGGATAGAAAATCCTTGGGAAATGCCCCACAATTCTGGTTTAGCAGCACCAGGCCTTGCAAACTCTCACACTCAGACACACAGGCCCCTCTGTAAGCACTGATTATTCCCATGCAAAGCTGAGCACACAAGTGTTTGTGAAACAGGAGAGAGAATCATTAAATGTAACAGATAATTGATATTTATACTGAGAGGAAAATTGACTTTGTAAACCTCAGTATTAAATTACTTCTTCAGTACTGAAAGAATGCAACAGTTTGCTATTGATCACCAGATTCATTACACTTTTATGACAAATTTGAAAGCACAATGCCATTAAGTACAATTTTATAAGCTAGGAGAGACAGGGGAGGGTTATGGTTGGATTTAAAAAATAAAAACACAGCAAACAACAAAACCCCAACAAATTCCTTGATATCCTAAATACTTACCAAATGCACATAAAGTATTTCCCTGCACAATTTGCTGATGCCCTCTGAAGTTTTAGTTATAACTTGAAGCCTCCCTTGTTTGATATTTACCATTTACCAAATTAAGAGACAAAGCAGAGTGAAGGACAAGCAGTAAACAGCAAAGGACATAATATAATTTTTGTGTTATAATACTCTAAACTCTTCATTTACTACCCAAGTAGATTCAAATAGCTCTATAGAAGGTGGAGTGGACACTACACACTCTATAGAAGGTGCAGTGGGCACTGCAGAGCCTGCTGCAGTGGGCAGTGCACACTCTGTGAAAGGTGCAGAGGGCAGTGCAGAGCCTGCTGCAGCTGCAGAGGGTATTATACACTCTGTGGAAGGTGCAATGGGCATTACACACTCTATGGAAGGTGCAGTGGGCAGTGTACACTCCGTGGAAGGTGCAGAGGGCAGAGCAGAGCCTGCTGCAGCTGCAGAGAGTATTACACACTCTGTGGAAGGTGCAGAGGGCAGAGCAGAGCCTGCTGCAGCTGCAGAGGGCAGTGCACACTCCGTGGAAGGTGCAGAGGGCAGAGCAGAGCCTGCTGCAGCTGCAGAGGGCAGTGCCAGCCCCGGGCTCACCCAGCCATGACCACGCCGTCGCAGCAGTGGACGTCGCACAGGACCCGGCCGGGCTCGTGGTGCAGCTGGCTCACGGCGCCCACGCGGTTCTGCAGAGAGACACAGGGCTTGGTCTTCCCATTCCTCCATCCACCAAAATCTGCTGCTGGCAAACTCCCAGCTTTGTACTGCTGCTGAGAGAAGACACATCTACCCCAAAACCCCCCCAGCAGCTTTCAACTGGGAAAGAGGAGCTGCAAAACACAACGCCAACTCTCCACTGGCCCTTGCTCGTAGCAGCTTCCCATTGTTCCCATTTTCCCCCAGCACCTGGTCCCTCTAAGGAAATTCCCTCTCACCTTCCAGTTGGTTTTCAGCATGTGCTCTCTGGCTCTGCAGTTTTTGAGGGCGAGCTTCCAGCAGGAATGGTCAGAGATGCTCATGTCCAACAGGTATCCCTCCTCCTGGCACAGCCGGTACCACAACACTTCGTCTTCTGCAAGGATTTTCCAGGTCCTGCTGACCTAGAAATCAATGTTTATATATGGATCTCTCATAAATGTGTAAGGAAAAATTAGATTTATTATGAAATATTAAACAGTATCTGAAATATAAAGATATCAATTAATACAGGCCTGTACTAAGATGAAAGTTTTACTTTAAGAAATATATTTGTTCAGTCTTTATACACCTGAGTATATAAAAAACCCAGACTTTTAACAAAAGGCTTGTTTTCTGTGGTTTCTTCAGGAAATAACCAAGTTTATACTCCACTAAAACTCCACATAACATAGACACTAGTTTAGTGGCCACACTGTCAACCTGAAATATCAGTGACTGGAAAATTGTGACAGGAAAAGCAGCAAGAAAACAATTAAGAGAGAATTGTGAGCTTAGAGCAAAAATATGAATATATTTTCATATTTGTAGCTAAGAAACCCTCTCAGATCACAGCACCATATCTCTGAAGTCCCACTGACAATGCCTGATTAGGGGTATGACATTAGTGATTTATAACCTATTGTATTACAGTATGCATAAATAGGAATGAATTATTAAGTTTTTCAAGCAGCCTCAAGTTGCTGCCCATTCCAGAGAGAACAGCTTCATCACAATCAATTGTGGGCTCAGAATTAAAGATTCAAGAGGTAAGAGCCAACTTAAGTAGCTTTTTTTTCCCTCTGTAATTCTTAATTTAAAAAAACAGACGTAACCAATGAAAGCCACGACTGGTGAAAGCAGCAATCAATTGTGCTCTGGTTCTAAAAAGATTAAAAGAACCTTCTGAGACTGACATCATTTTTAGTAAGTTACAATTAAGCATCTAATGTTCATTTCAGTCCCCAGATTATGCCAAGAATCCAAGCCTCCCATGGACACAAACTCTCCCAGGACCATCTCTTTATATTTATTTGCCATTTTTTCCATAGTCACACACACACAAAAAATGTTTAATATGATGAAAGAAGGGGTGATCTGAGGAACCTGCAAGTGTTTTTAAGGTTTGAGACCTACAGAGAAAAGCAGTGCTCAAACAGGAATATCCAAAAGCAGCAAAATGAACGTTCTGAATCACCCAGAGACCTCAAACTGGCAGAGGGAGACAATCCCCTTCCATCCTCTGACAAAGGAAACAACCTGCACAGGGCAAGAATAATGCCCTGAAAGGACAGAACCAGCACTGAGGCTTCTCCAGCAACACACAGCACCCTGGAATCAAAGTGCTGAGCTCTCCTGTCCCTAGAGGGACACACTCAGCAACTTCAAAAGCATCAAAAAGAGGCAATTCCAAATCCAAACCATTAGGAATTTGCTCTCAATTTGATTTGAAAGTAGGATAAATATCTGTGTTATTGCTCCAAGAATACAAAAAAAACCCCAAAGCTGCTTTCTGCTGACACACCAAAAGAGCAGCTGTGGTGCAGGAGTGGAGCTCCCCAGGCAGAACCTCTGCCCCCTCCCCAAACAGCAGCACATTTTCCTGACAGGGACAGGCTGAGCACACGCACAGGGAAGCACAGCCAAACCAGCTTTTGCCTTGCTTTCCAAAAGACAAATCAAAAATAAACACACACCTTTCAGCCTGCCAAAACAGACAATATTGCACAGACCTTTCAAGCTTCAAGGTCTTAAAAGCATTTTATAAAGACAGTAAAACAAAAGAAAAGGGGGGGAGCCACATAAAATTTCAACTGCCTTTTCAACTTTCAGGGGGAATAAAGAACCTATCCTATCCTGATTTTTTTTCAATCAAATTACAGCAAACCCTGCTGCTTTACAAGCCTGAATTTCCAAAGGGTCCCTAACCCAGCCTTTTCTTACAGCCCCAAACTCACATGCCAATCCCTTGTAAAACCCCACTGAGCGAGGCTCAGCTGCACGAAATCACTAATAAAGAGTCTCAAGCATTTCACTTTACAGCACCACTGTGAGCTGCAGCATTAAAACCAGCCATTGGCTTCAAGTCAGCTTTATTAGATCTGCTTGACTTGGAGTTTCAGGTGAGGCCCCAAAAGCCAGGGCATTATGGCTTTATTTACATGCACCCAAAAGCTGGGTGCTGGAGAGGAGCTGAGATGTGCAAAGCTCTTGTTAAAACTGTTTCCAAATCTAAACTGCACAGAAACTCCAGCAAGGATCAATGACAACATCTTACAGACTTGTTTATAGATTTGGAGTCCTGAATTTAATTTTGTCTTCAGTGTTCCTATTATCTTTTTACAACTGTTCTCAGCAAAGAAAGTTTGGGTTCCCCTGAGCTCCACAGAGGGACAGTTTTATATTTTATAGTTCAGCAAGTAATAATGTTCTGAAGGACTTCAAAGGCTTTTGCTGACATAGGCTTTGCTATTTGGTTTTGCCTCTGGGGGATATTTTTCCCCCTAAAAAACCCCACCTCTTCCATCAAATCCAAAATTTCTTCTAATCCCATCTAAATCAACTGGCTCAAATCCTAATGAAGGTTTATTCATCCCTCTGCATCTGATAATGGTTTTTATTTCACTAGGTTTATTTTCTTCCCCAGACACACAAAGGCAGAGTCAAGGCTCATTTGCTGGGACCAGGGGCCTCAATTAGAACTAGCTGGACTTTGAGCTCGGTACAAAAACTAGTGCCAAGTGTTTAATCCAAAGCCATTCTGATGGAAGCTGCTCATCTTTTCTGTTCACAGCCCTGAGCACAAAATGGTTTGGGCTAGAAGGGACCTTAAAGACCACCCAGTGCCACCCCTGCCATGGACAGGGACACCTTCCACTGTCCCTGGCTGCTCCAAGTCCCATCCAACCTGGCCTGGGGCACTGCCAGGGATCCAGGGGCAGCCACAGCTGCTCTGGGAGTTCCATCCCAGCCCTTCCCCACCTCCCAGGAAACAATTCCTCATTCCCAATATCCCATCCATCCCTGCCCTCTGGCAGTGGGAGCCATTCCCTGTGTCCTGTCCCTCCAGCCCTTGTCCCCAGTCCCTCTCCAGCTCTCCTGGAGCCCCTTCAGGCCCTGGCAGGGGCTCTGAGCTCTGCCTGGAGCCTTCTCCTCTCCAGGTGAGCACCCCCAGCTCTCCCAGCCTGGCTCCAGCCCTTGGAGCAGCTCCTCCTCTGCTCTCACTCCAGCAGCTCCAGCTCCTCCTGATGTTGGGGACCCCAGAGCAGGGGCAGCTCTGCAGGTGGGGTCTCAGCTGAGTGGGGCAGAGGGGCACAGTCCCCCCCAGCTGGGGGCTCAGCCCAGGGCAGGGATATCCTTATCCATCCATTTCTCTGCACTCTCTGGGAATCACAAGGAGGATGGATGATGACTTTTACCCACAAACAACCTTGATGCAAAACCATGCTCAAAAAACCATATTCAATTTTCTTTTTATAAATGTATAAACATTAAAGCCTCAACAGTTTGACAATCCCAGACGCCCTGGAGGCAAGCAGCTGAAATTCTTGATTTATGCACGACAATTCATTCCTAAATTCCTAGAAACAGTCTCCCTTGCCCTAGATACATACACAATTCCTGTGTTGGTAAACACTTCTAAACCTTCTCTAAGATGAAAACCTAACAGGTCAAGGGAATTTCCCACTGATCTGTTCAGAAACAAAGCTGCCAGAATTCAGTGCTGCTGAATTCAAACATCCCCTCCTCACCAAGCTGAACCATAAAGGCCATGGGTAAAATAAATGTATTTACAGTATCAGCCCTAAGTCACACAAAGGCATTCCAGTTTGTCACATCTGTGGTAAACTCAAATATTCTGCAATAGGGATTGCAGGGATTGTTTTTCTTTCCCAACAAAGATTGTTTTTCTCTCCCTCTATACCCTGACCAGGAGGAAGGAGTGACTGCTCCCAAACCTGCTCACAGTCAAAGGAGAGTCACTCATGGTACAGATATTTCTGCCAATGGTCAGAACACAATCAGAAATTGTTCACAGGGCAAAATTCTGCCTTACCCTGGCCTGTTCTGGGCTACATGAAGCCCTGGATACTTTTCTCCTTGAATTCCAAATGTGGGATATCAACAGGGACTGCTCTGGTGGATGCTACTGAATGTCACCCCCCTACTGCAAACCCAGCAGAGCTCAGGCACTGAGGACATTTATTTACAGACATTTGTACTTCCAGTGCCACACAGACAGGTTGTGGTTTACTCTACTAATTCCAAAAATGAAAGAAAAGCTGTGGAGGAGCGAGGGAGAGGGAAATATCAAGGTGAAATTAAAGTTCTCCAGACAGTCTGTGGTGTGATTAAATCTCAGAGAGGCTCTGCAGTCAGGCTCCTTTCCTGTTAGCTGGTTACCAATTTGGCATAAAGAACTAAGCAAACAGGTTTTCTCCAAAGGCACTCACATGGATTATGATGCCAATTCCACCAACTGGCCCAATTTCACTGAAATCCCAAGGCACCTTAATAAAAAAACCTTTCTAGGATAACACCATAAAGCAGCAGGGTTTTCCATGGAACAGAAGAGGGCTCCCCCCCTTCAAAAACGAAACCACCAAGAGAAAAATGAAAATGCTATTTATTTTTATGGCTCTGCTTTTTATTTGAACACTTAAAAAGAAGCCAGCTCTGCACTGGATATTCATCTGATTGGGAAAACCCTGTGAAACACTGGGCACTTGCTCAGCTACCTGTCAGCTGCCACAAAGGAACAGTGACTTGGGAAGAGGAGAATGAGAAATGTGGAAAATTGTCTGTGTTAAAACACATCTCATGAGAAAGGGTTCAAGCTAAAAAGCAAAGTGAAGGGGAGAGAAATCCAGTGCAGCCCTAAGCACGGGGAAAAGGAGCAGCCCTACAGCAGCCAATCTTTTTACTACACCATGAGGTAAAGTGATCATGCCTAAGGAGTGGGGGAAAAGAGAGTGAAAGAATATCCTTAAACTAATCCACTTCAAAAATGCAGCCCTGTTCTGTGTCATGGGCTGTGGCCTTTACTGATGGCATATATCTACCCCAAGGGACAGAAACTTGAGCATATCTGAAATTCCCTGTCCTGGACAGCACCAAAAAATAATCCTAGAGAATTTTCCCCTCTGCAAGAGCAGCCCTGCACGAGGAATTAATTTTCTTTAAACAGTCCCTGTTCCTAAAAGGCATTAGCAAGTCAAAGATTCAAGCAACAACCACTTGTAGCTATTTAACACTGCAACATGCTCATACAGAACATTAAAAGCCCCATTTCCTTTCAAAGCCTGGGCCATTTGCAGAATATTTGAGTTTAGTTTAGGATCCTCACAGGTCAAAGTGACCCTGTGTGTCACTTCTCAGTTTTCACACATTAACATTTTTCTCTTCCACTCAAACCATGCCCTAGACTGTTTGTAACACAAAGAATGGTTTTGGTTGGATTTTGTGAGGTTGCAAGATGTGCTCTGTATGTAAGAGTTAATGATCACCAGCCTGGAACCCTAAACAGTAGCCACAGGAGCAGCTGGAATCATAGCTACAATATTCTGCTTGATTTCACAGGGTAATCAGCACTTGCCAATTAAGTTTGCTTTGAAGACTCATTCAGAGAGGAGGTTCATCATTCAGTGTGTGAAGAAAGGAAATAAAGAGGCCCAACAGTGTGGGCTGAACAACCCTGGGTAGAATGAGGTGAGAGTGAGTGTTTCAGTGAAGTTCTGGAAGAGACAGGCAGTTTACAACTACACGTAAATCAAGGACCATGCCTGAGTAGAGACTGCTGAGAGCATTATCTGAAAGTACCAGAAAAGAAAAAATATAAATCCCTTGCAGGGCTGGGGGGAGGAAATCAGGGTCATTTAAGAATTTAGCCTCACATGGAAATACTACAGACAAAAAGTTACTACTCCAATGTCTGTGGTTCAACCCCATGCTGGAAAATGGGAGGAGCAGCTCTTGCCATGCCTTTAGCACTGCCAAGTGCTGAGTCCTAAATACTGCAGGACACTCACCTGAATCAAAAGTGCTTCAGAACACTCACTCAAATCAAAATATCTTTGCACTATTTATTTTCAATTTTAAGGCTTCACTGCTGCCCAAGCCACAGATGTTTTATTTAACTCTGCTCAAGTGCAGCTGTAAATCCAGCTCATGTACCATCACATTTTCAATATCCAGCTTTGGAACTGTCTCCTGTGAATGAAAGCACAACCAGCTGAGTTCCCTGGGCTACCACCCCATCGAGGTGCCTGGTTTTTCACTATTTCTGCCAGTTTTAAGGGGTATCAGAGCAGCAAACTGCCAGCAGCACTCACCTGGGCACACCTTCCCAGCTCAGCCTTGCCCAGGTACTGGAATATCTTCAGTGCCAGCTCATAAGGCAGCTGCACGTCGAAGAAAGGAACCTCATTGATTTCATTCTGGGAAGGAAAAAGGAGAATATCATTTGTGAGGCTGGTTTAACACACAGTTTGACAGCAGGAGAAGTTACCATGGTAGGGAGGAGGAATGGTGTGTCCTCAGGGCTATCACAGCTCCATGAAAATACCAGTTTTTCTGCCCCCCTCTTCTTTCATGGCCCTTTAAAGGGCAGAGAAAGGCAAGAAAGACACGAGTTCTAGTAAAACAGTTTGGCTAAAGTGCCAAAAACACCCAATAAATGATCACTTTGAATATATATGCCCATTATTAATTTCAACTGCAAGATTTCAATCCCATATGATGGAAAAATGAACAAATTTTTTATAAAAAATTGAATGGAGATGATGTTGGTTTCTTTCATTACTAACATAAAAACGTTTTATAAACATGAAATGTTCCTCCTTTAACTAATTGAGCATCTCAAATAAAAATTTGAAGCCAAATCCATCAATTTAAGCTAACAGCTAAATGCAGCACATAGATTTTTCCTAGATGTATTTTGGTTTAATTACATAACTATTACATCTTCTTTCTGCAGTTATCACAACAAGATTTATCTTCTCTCTTATCCTGTCTGGATATTCAAAATTTTTATATTCTGTAACAGAGAAAGAGCTAAATCAGCTGATTCTGCCTATTTCTACATCACCAGTTTTGCTCTCCAGTGTTTCATGTGGTTTCTGTCATCCCCCCCAGGTGCTCCTGATCATTGTCCATCAATCCTCATGTAAAAAATCAGCTGCTCAGTTAAAATCCATCTCCAATGTTTGCCTTCAGAAGCTCAGGATCATCTCCTGTCTCTTGGCACTTTCCTAACCCTGGTACCTTTGTTTCTTTGTAGGTCTTTCCTACAGCTTCTCATTCAAATCTGGGCCATTTGCAGTACCAAAGTAGAATAGAAGGGATATTCTGAGTTTGTTTAAAGCAGAGTTCCTCAGGGAAATCCCAATATAATGTGGTGGTGTGGTTTTTAAAGCAAAAGATGTTCTACACTAGGCAAGTATTTAGACAACACAAACATGGGCAATGCTCCCATCAGGTCTTGTAGCAACAAAACATCACTTCACACACACTGGAACCTCCCACTTGCTCTAAAGTTACTCAAAGCAGGAGCTGCAGCCACCTTGCTGCTGCCCTCCCTCCTCATCCCCAGTTTCCCTGCACAAGCAGCTCCTTCTCCCTGCCCTGTGCCGGGGCCGCCGCGGATCCGCAGGATTTGTTTTGCTTTCGCGTTCTGTAAATCCCACCCGCCTCCAGCGGGGACACCCAAGGAAAACACAAGGGAAAACACAAAGGGAACTCTCGGCGGCCGCCCGCGGGCAGGCTCCGATGGCCACGGGCGATCCCGCTCGGCTCCAGCAGCCACGGAAGCGCTGGGAGCCACGGGCTGCCAGAACGAATCAGAGGAGCCATCGGGCAAGGATTGCCAACTCCAGGCTTATGAGCTCAGGCTCGGCACCACCACGGATGTGCTCCTTCCAAAGTGGGCTTGACTCTGTCCAAGCAGCAGATCCTGGGCTGGCTGGAGGCACACAGGGCTCTCACCGCAAGGGCTGAGGGCTGCGGGCACAGCAGTGCTCACACAAGGAAGGGAGGGGAAAAGAGCAAAGAACACCTACACAGGCTTTTTATAAACTGAGCTGCAAGAGGGTTTATACCCTGCTTCAAATAAACCCACAAGTGCCTTTTTTTTTCTGCTTTGGTGCTGCAAAGGGTCCAAGTTTAAATGAAGAGTAGTTGTAGAAGAGACCTACAAAGAAGCAAAGGAATGGGGGTTAGGAAAGTGCCAAGAGGGAGGGGATGATTCCAGTTTGGGATCTGCCTGAGGTTCTGGAGGCACAGCACAAACTCATACTGATTCCACTCTAATGCAATCCTAACATTAGGGGCAGGCCCAGGTCTTCCCACACCCCCAAAATTCCTGCAGCTTGTCCTCAGCTCAAGGAAGCAGGGATGTTAAGTCAGCTCCAGTCTGTCTAAAAGTCGACTGGAATGAGTCCAAAACTCAAATACAGCCAGCCCCTCTGAGACAGATTCGGGCTCCTGTGTGCTAATGGAGCACTAATTCTGTAAAATGGATTAATTTGTGCCTTGCAGACAGAAATTTAATCTGTTCCTTTTAATTTTTTTAAGCAAAGAGTAATTAGTCATAGTGAGGTTAGTGAGAAACAAGAAAATGGGTTTCCCCCCTAGTTTTCCTATACTGTAAATAACATCTCTATGGCATTTAGAGGATTTATCAAAATAACTTTTATCTGGTTCAGAACTGTATTTAAGACTATTTCCAAATTAACCCCTTTATTTAAAGAATTAAAGCTTGTTTTCTTACTACACTGCTGTGTCACAAGGCAGGACATCCTTGATTACTACACTCACATCAAACTGCCTGAGTAAACAACAAAAATCTTAAGAGGAAAAAAGATATTATTTCATAGATTCACGGCATACCTCGAGTTGGAAGGGACCCTCGAGGATCACCGAGCCCAACCCCTAACCCTGCACAGGACACCCCAACAATGCCACCCTGTGCCGTTACATAGGACAAGCAGATTCTGAAGGGTTAAAACTTTGTAAAAGGACGAATATTCAGGAGCCGAGGTTATAAACAAGCACACAGGAGCACAAATTCAACGTCCCCTTTGCTCGCCGCCTCCCAGTGGCCCCGGAGCCGAGCCCCTCTCCGTGCTCCGGTACCGGCCCCACCGCGACCCCCGCCCGGGGCCCGGCCTGTCCCCGGCACAGCCCCGGGGCCGTCCCCGGCAC
>VZRH01004945.1:2043026-2064595 GCA_013397555.1 Urocynchramus pylzowi | reverse complement strand
ACCGAGCCGCGGGCTGCTCGTGCTGCCGGGTCGCGCCGATGCCTCTCCTTTTCCTATCCCTCTTCCTCTCCCCTGTCTCTTCCTCTCCCTGGGCTGCCGGTGCCAGGTCACACCGACCTGTCGCTCTCACCTCTTTCCCCGTCTCCTCCATCCCCACTTTCTCTCTCTCCTCTTCTCCCTTTCCCAGGACTCCTCAAACGCCCCCTTTCCCCTTCCCCAAACTTTTCACGGCTTCCAGCCCCGTGGCTCCCCTCCGCCCGCGCCACCCGTGCTCTCGTGGGGCAGTTTGAGCTCCATGCCCGGCAGCGGCGCGGGGCAGCTCAGGGGGAGCCGAGCGGGTCCCGTGTTGTCCCGGCTGCCGGTCCCGAGAGCTGGAGGGTGCCCCGCACACCCGTGCCTGCCAAAGCTCCAGCCCTTTTTTGCGTGGAGGAACTTTCCCTGTGTCCTGTCATTGCCTGGTGGGTTTTAGACCCACGGGTGCTGTGGGGCACCCATCGCTGAGGTCACTGGGTGGTGGAATGTCCCCCCTGGACTTTCCAGTGGGGCACCTGGGACTTTGGCTCTGTGTTTTGGATAATGACTTGCCTAGTGTTGGGGGCTCTCCCCGAGGGGGGTCCCAAGCCACTGGCCAGGAAAAGCACCCAAGCCCGGTTACTGCTGGTTCTGTGCTCCAGAGCCACTGAGCAAGCGAGCAGCAGGGGACCAGGACATTCCTGGTCCTGTGACCTTCATTGTTGTCATCCTGGTGACAGCTCCGGGGCTTGTGGGGACAGCTCTGCACTCATATGTGGGGTCACCTCAGGGATTTTGGGTGCTCTGTAGAGTTCTTTGGGTCGTGGATTTGTCGCCACAGACCTAAGGAGCACGGGCTCCTCTTTTGGCTGCTGTAAATTGCATCATAAACACCCCCTGTGTCTGTCTGTGTTCAGGGAGCAATTTAGTGCATGTCTAACTTTCAGCGTGCACTGGTATCCCACCAGCTTGGATAGGGTAGTGTGGAGGGGAAGTCAGGTTATCAGGGAGTTTAAAAATGAGGTTTTCCAGCAGGTCTGTGTGTTTGCACTGTGTGTGTACACGCTGTGGGGGGGCATTGTTGTCATCCATCTGAGCAACAACTGCTGTGTCTGGCGGGAGGCTCCGCTGGTCACCTTTGGAAAGCTTTCTTTGAAACAAAAACAGAGGAGAATTGCGAGGTTTTAGTGAATTGAAGCCTCAATTTCTATAAAAGCAGGCACTGGATGGTTCCTCAGAGGTGGTGTCAGGGGTGTGGGACTGTGGTCAGCAGCAGAGCAAACACATCTCTCCCTCCCCGTCAGTTTGTGGCAAGTTTGGTTCCAGTGCTTGGAAGCAAACCCACCCGTCTGCCTTGCTGGCCTCTCTGAGCACAAACAGAGTTGAAATCCAAGGGGGGACGGCAGTGATCTCCCTTATCTAATGTCTCAAATGTCCTTTTCTTTCTGACAAGCCAGGGAAATTCCTCTCTGCCCAGTCTGGGACTCCGTCCCAAGCAGAGGAGGTGGCAGGTGAGCAGGGCTGGCAGAGGGAGCCTGTCAGCTGGCCCCGGTGATCCATGCACACATTCAGCCCAGACGTGCTGGCAATCCCACGAGGCCAAAGCTGTTTGGAGTATTAATTTTTGTGAAGGTTTATTGGGCAGACACTATTCTTTTCCCCCCAATCTCTTGTGCTGTTGATCCTGGAGTCCTCACTTCCATTTCTGCCCACCAGTTGCTTATAAATGGCTTTGATGAGAGGCTGTGGAAAAGCCAAGCATCATCCCAGGCGCCTCTGAGGCGAATTCCATGGGCAGCACCGTCCTGCCCGTGGCTTCAAAGGCTGCCACAGACAGTGCTGAGCTGCCTCCAAATGCTCCTGGGCACAAATACACATGTAAGGCTGAAAAGGAGCTCCTGGTGTGTGATGGGAAGCGTTTCAGGGATAAAGGCTGGTGACACTCCTGGCTGTCCCTGTGTGCAACCTGTCCCACTCCTGCCACGCTTCTAAGGCACAAGTGACCAAGCTGCAGATGAAAATACAATGCAAGCCCAGTATAATTAACTGTGTCATCTGCACCTCAGTTCCTCGGTTATTCTGGCCATTAATAATCTTTCCATCCTGAGCAGTAATTTGCTTCCACCAGTGGAGGTTTCTGACAGTCTGCAGTGTCTCGGAGCCCCAGTGACAGTGCAGTGAGCTGGGTTAGCCTTGGAGATGAGGTAAGACAGTGGTTGGTTACCTCAGCAGAGTATTTCTGAACAAAACAGGCATTTTTCTGCCATCCTCAGAGAACTCTGCAGTGACAATAACACTGTCCTGCAACAAGCTGGGAAGTCCAGCCTCTAACCACTTTGATCTTGGGATTTCATGGAAAGGCTGGTAAGAGGAGAGTAACTTGAACAGTTAATGAGTGCCCTGCAGAGTCAGCCTTTGTCTCATGATCTGGTGGTTGCAGAAGGAATGGAGAGAAGAGGAAAAGGCCAGTTTCAGCTTGGGTTATTCCTCGAGTTCCCCTCCTGCTCTTTCAAGAGGCAGCAGCGCTGGCTGCCGTGAGCGTTCGTACGGCTTCCGAGGCAGAAGATTGGTGCTTGTTCCCTCAGCTCCGTGTGGCTTCACACAGCAGCACAGCTCAGGGAATAATCCCGTGCTCCAGGGAGCCCCTCCTGCTCTCCCAGCCCCGGGTGATGGCAGTGAGAGCAGGATTAGGGACACTGCGTGTGACCAGCTTGCATCTGCGGACCGTGCTTGGGAGTTGGGGATGGATGCTTTGCAACTGGTAGTTTTGTGATATGTAATCTGACATCACCTTGAAACATCCAACCAGGGCATGAAGTATAGTTGTCAGGTGCCAGTTTGGCATACAATGTCACTTGTATTTCGCTCTGTTAGTTCAGGAGTGGCAGTGTATTAAAATCAAACCCTGCTTGTCCCTGCCAGCTCCACCAGCCTGGTTCCGTGCCCACTGTGTTGCCAGGAATTCCCCCCACTGTTTGCTGCGAGGTTCATGCAGAGCCACTCTGTCCAAAGTCTCAGTGCAGTTAATTATCTGTATTAAAACTGGGTTGATAAGATTTCTGGAGGTGTCCCACTGAGCTGTGCAGGAGAGCAGAGCAAACGAAGGACCAGAGGCAGTGGAGATGCAGAGAGCTGGTTCTGCACCAGGACAAACATCCAGCCTCGTGCACCCCGTGTGTGTCCCTCACACAAAGAGGCAGGCTCTGTTGTTTATCCTCCTGGATCAGGAAGAAGCCAGCCCTTCCCAGTGGCAGGCATCCTGCTCAAAAAAGCCAAAGGTCCCTGCCACCCTCGCCCCAGCCTCGCAGTTGAATTGAAGAAAGAAAACCTTAGACATTAATTCTCCCGATAAAAAAGCATCAGAGTTTGCACAAACAAACAGCAGCCCAGAAATGGCTCATTCCACGGGTGGACTGAGGCCAAGCAGGACAGTCTTCGTGGGAGGATTGGAGCCCAAATGTATTTTTTTACTGTCTGGGTTCCCTGCTCTTCCTATGCAAAGATCTCCCGGACACACCATTCTTCCCAGTTGGTCCCTAGCACTCCTGAACCCCCTCCTAATTGTTTTTCGGTCTTCCAAGTTGCCCTTGCATCTCCCGCGGAGATGCTAATGAAGTGTGAGTGTACACGGATGGGGCTGCTTGGGAATTTGACAGGGCTTTTGCCCAGCCCTTGTTCCCTCATTAAGCTGCTGCTGCGCGACGACCGAAGCGATTGTGCCTCGTTTAGTCCCTGCCTCCAGCGTGCCCTCAGCGAGCCAAGCCCTTGGATATATTTTTCCCTTTCAATGTATCAATAACTGTTATTTTGTTTATTAGCAGTGGGACGTGTGCCAAGCGAGCGGCCCCTGTAATCCATTTAAACGGAGCAGTTCCATGCTGACACGGTAGCCGTGAGCAGAACTCCTTTTCCCAGCTCCAACTCTGCTCTGCCTTCGTGCAGCTGCTGCCTAAAGGTGGCTTCTCCTCCCCTCCCTGAATAAAGATCAGTCAGAGAAGTGCTAAGACACACGGGACCACCTACCTGAGTCGTTTCATGCCCATCCCACTCAGTATCCATGAGAAAAGCAGCTTGGTTTTTTTTTGGTAAAGCTGTGGGATAAGGCTGGAGAATTCCAGATAATTGGGAAGTGGAGCTGCCTGTGTGTGTTAAAGCACCGGGATGTGGCGAGGCTGGCTGAGGTGGTTTGGTAACCAAAACCATTTGTTGCCTCGTAACTTTATTGCTTCCTTTGTGCAATGGTTGAGAGCAACTTTCTGAGCAAAATCTGCCTCTCCCTAAAAGCCCAGGCACAGAGGGATACATCACCAAAGGCAATGTCAGTTCCCATGAAAAAATTTCAGAGGAAGTGAATTTTTTCTTATCGTTCCCATCCATGTTTCCAATAGACACTGCATTTTTCATATAGGCACTCAGCCATAATTCCTTTTATTTTATAAGGAAATGAAAATGTTGATAGTTGTGGACAATTTCCCCCAAAGTTTCAGCCTTTTAAGAACGGCACATAAAATAATCAATTTTTCAGCAGCTCTACAGAAGGGATATGCTGGTTCTCTTTCCAACTTACTATCCACCCCAGTACAAATAGGATGTCGTTTGGCTTTCCTCAGCCTTTTTCAGACCCAAAGTACCAAATTTTGCTCTGTCTGCTGAGTGCCTATTGTGGGAAATTTGGAGTAACTCCACTGGAGTCAATTGGGTTGCCCTGGATTTACGGTGCTGTAAATGAGATCAGAATTGGCTCAAAGTATATTCCATTAATGAGTCAGATACTGGCAATGCAGCCAATATGCACCCAGAAATGGCTTTAACACAGCCTAGGATATTCAAAATTGGTTTATTGAGAGATGGGCTCAGGGCCAGAATTCTGGGGTTCTCTTTTATTCTTTCCATGAAATTCACCTTCCTGCAGAAGGCCAGCACGAGGCTGATGCAAAACTTAAGAGCCATTTAAGCCCTTAGAATGGGGCTTGTGAGATGCATAAACATTGTGCTGAGCTCTTTGCCTGCCCTGGAGCAGATTTATCGCTTGGAGTTCAAGATGTTCTAGGATTTATCAACTTTTACAGGTTTTTATAGATTTTCTATACGTTAAGTGACACAGAGAGACAGTTTGTAAAATACAGTGACACCACGGATGATCTGTTGCCAGCCATGGGTGGCACAGCAGGACAAGGGTTCAGAGCTTGGCAGTTGGAAGTGCTGCTACAGGAGAAATAATAAATAAGGATTAAATGGTTTTGCTGTGGAGGAAATCCTTTAATCAACTCCTGAACTCTTTATTCCAGTGTAACTTGAGTAAATATCTCACCTCTTGGAGTGGAGGCAGCCACATCCTCCTGCTTTGTACAGTGCCACACTCACAGCCCCAGCTGTGCCCTGCTCTGGGCAATTCTGGCATTTGTGGGGGAGTGAGGTACCCAAATCCCCTCCTGGTGATGGTTCCCGGGTCTGGAGAATCCCGTGGTGCTGTGTGCCTGCCCCTGAGCACACAGGGAAGCAGGAGGGCTGAGCAGGGGCACATTCCAAGCCCTGGGCTACCCCTGGTGGCTCTGCATTGACTCCCCATGCCCAGCTGCTTTTGTCTAGCTGTGTTTGTCCCTCCCCACACAGCAAACACCTCTCCCTATTTACCTTCTGCCAAAAAAGCCAAGCAGCTCTGCTAAAGCACTGTGGGATACTCCAGTACTTCCAGAGGGCAGGTGAGACGTGGGAGATGGAGCCTGGAGGTGCAGCAGCCCTGGGATGGGGCTGGCTGACAGCCTTGATCACAGCCAGACTGGAAATCTGCTTCTTCTGAAACTCTGGAGGGTTCATCCCGCCCTTCCTCCTTCCAGCCATTCCCACCGGTGCTTCACATTCCTTGAAACTAGAAAGCAAGGCTGGGAATGAGGGAGGGAGGGAGAGGCTGGCATTGCCACATCCTGTGGGCAGCTGCAGGAACTGGGATGGGGCAGACGTGGTTGAGCCTCCTGCCGAGGAGCCAGAGCCATTCCAGGTGGCTGGGCCAGGGCAAGGTCACAGCCCCAGGGCAGTGTTTGCTCTCAGGCACAGCGGGGGTCGCTGGGGTGTCCTGGAGTCAGGAGTTGGACTGATGGTCCCTGTGGGTCCCTTCCCACTCGGGATACTCTGTGATTCACCACAATTCACCTCCTTCCCTGGAGGTTCAGCCCGTGCCAAGGCTGTCTCCTGCTACCTTCCCGCTGGCATGACCAGGGCAGGACAGCAGGAAGAGGAGGGATTCTGGAGTAAGGCAGCTCGGGATGTGCCCCGGAGCTGTTGGCCAGCCCTAATTAGGCTGTGACTTCATTGCTGCTGCAGTTGCACCGTCAGCGACTCCCCCCTCTCCCAGCGGTGAAATCACCTTTCTCCGTGCAGCTTTTCTAGGCTCTCTCGCTGTCACAGCCTGCCAAACGNCTCCCCCTCTCCCAGCGGTGAAATCACCTTTCTCCGTGCAGCTTTCTCTAGGCTCTCTCGCTGTCACAGCCTGCCAACGAGATATCCACGGCACCTGCCCCAGCCAGGGCTGCTGTCAACAAACTGGGGGACAAACGCTGGGAAATGGGAATTTCATCGCAGATGCCCCTTGGGCACCTCTCCTGCTAATTTGCACTTAAATGGGTGCCTTTCTCTGAGCACTTTATTAATTAAGGCTCGCAGCCCACCTGTGAGGCAAAGAAGTTATTAGTGCCCTCATTTTCCAGCAGAACTGAAAGCAGTGGTTTGCCCAAGGCCACAAATCTAATCAGTGGCAGAGGCAGGGATGAGTGAGTTCTTGCAGTCTCCTGTGATACTCTGTGATACCCCACTGCCTACCTGGAACAAATTTGATGGCTTCCCTAAAAGTTCACATTTTTGTTAACACGATGTAAATGAAGATGGAGCACCCAAAAAGAGCCTTGCAAGGGGAGAGCTCCCAGAAATCTGCAGTATCCAGGGCCAAAGGCATCATCTCCTGTCTGAGCCACAAACCATCCTCCCCATAAACTCCACACCTCTCCTTGTCTGTAAATTTAGTGGGAGGGTTCAAGCATAAATTTAAAAGAAGCTTTTATTGTACCCAATGCATCAACATAATTAACACCCAACCCCATTCTTTTGCTTTCTTAGGCTGGAGCAAACCCTGTGCCCTTGGAGAAAATTGTTTCCCCTTTTCCTCCAGGGAATCCAGAGCCTGAGCAGCAGCTGTGAAGAGTGGAGAGAAAGAAAGAAGTGGGAGATGCTGGAAGTGCTTTGGGCGACGTGAGAAGGAGGATTTGCCCGGAAGGAGCTGTTCAAGGGCCCAGCAGCAAACCAGAGACACAAAACCTGCTTATATATAGAAGAATGTAACCCCTGTGTATGCAGACGTGGACGCGTGCATGCCTTGTCGAGAGCGTAAGCGCCATTCCCTGTAGATCGCTGCTGTGAGCAGCCCTGCTCCTGCAGGCCGAGCCTTGGCACTGCTGCTGGCCCTGCTGGACACCACCCACTGCCCTGCTGGCCCGCTTCTGCAGCAGGATGAGGAGGAATCTCTACACCCAGATTAGTAATCCTGAGAATTCCAAACGTGCTGCAGGCGGGCACGGCCCAGGCGTGGCGGGGAGCAGCTCGGACAGCAGTTTGTGTGTGTAAATATTCATGCTCTGGCACCAGGGGAGAGCAGCTTTCCTATGACTTTAGTTTCTCTGGTGCTACATTTAATATTTGTCTGGGGCTAAACTGCCTCTCTGTGGTGCTACAGTTTCCCCAAGAGGATGTTCTGAAACGTGGGACAAGGAAAGATCTATTTTGGTTATTGATATTTATACACAAGATAGCAAAAAAATAAGACTTGTTGAGAAGGTGCTATTTTTTTTTTCTTTCTTTCAATCTCTGCAGAAACTAAGACAAAACAAATAATCTACCCCAGAACTTTATAAAACTCCTTTTCTTTGGAGCAGTTCTTTTTCTTTTGACAGTGTGGAGCTTAGGAAGCAGCAGGCACTGAGGTGGAAAGGACACAGGGCCCTTTCCACTGCAGTGTGCACATCAAAGTCTGCTAGAGCAGCACTTTCTGCAGCTCCAGAGCTGGGAATTCTCCTGCATAGTGATTTATCCAGTCCCACATCCCGTGAACCAGGGGAGAGAACTCTTATCCAGACTGATCACTAGAGCAGGGGATAACAGGAGAACTTGGCCTTAGAAGTCAAAGGGCTTTTTTCAGTCTAGTACTGAGCACTTTTTTCCTTGCAGCCAAAACTACCTGTCAGATTTCGGGTACCTTCCACATACAGCAACCTGTGCACAGTTTTTTAGAAACATTTTTCCTACCTTCAGATATTTGCACCAGAAAATTGACCCTGCCATGGCAGGGAGGGCATTTTCAAAGGCAGAAAGGAATGTTAGAACCCGATTTCTGAAGGAAATTTTTAAAAATACTTCCCACCCCTCGCCCAGCCCAGGAAGAAGCCGAGTGGCCTCTGTGTCCAGTCAGACCCTGCATTTTCCACTGCTGCAGGAGAAATGTTTCTAAGCAATCTGAAAGCTAAATTCTCCCTTTATCAAATATTCACCGCAGTGTTTTGAGCCCCTGCACACATTTTCCTGGCTGTTATTGATCCAAGTCCATTCCCAAACAGCAGCAAGGGCTCTGCTGGAAGAGCAGATTGTTCCTAGTGAAGAACCTTGCCCTGCCTGAGGTGATGTGCAGTTTGGGAGGGGTGGTGTAGCTCCTGTAGTTTGTCTGTCCATGCCCTTGGGGTGGTCTCAGAGCCACAGGGACCAGTGAAACATTTTCCTGCCATTTTTGGCCTGATGCTCAGTAATCCTCAGCATCCTGAACCCCTTCCCAGCTCAGTCTCCTACAGAAACAAAAGGAGGAGCCTTTCTAACAGAAGGAGGAGCCTCAGCTGATTCCAGCAGTGCTGGGCAGAGCCTTAAAAATACCAATTTCTGGAAACCCCTGGAATGTGGGAGTGAAATTGTGCCTATGGAATTGCACAATCCCACTTGGACAGGAACCATGGATGTGACACTTGGCTGTAGGGGACAGCCCCTGCAGCTCTGCCCTGGGACAGGCCCAGAGCTGGGTCACATCCCTCAGAGGCTCTCCCACAGATTCCTCACCTTTATCAGCTCTGAATGTAATAACCTTCTCACCTGGAGTAGGCATTATTCCATTTTCCCTGTGCACACAGCTGGCACTGCCCTTGGCTCTCCTGCTGCCCTGGCTGCTGCAGCCTTCAGGCTGCTCCCAGTGTTTCAATTCCCTTGGAACAGCACAGCCAAGGAAAAGGAAAGGAAGTTCTGTCCTCCCCACCTCGGGAGAGCCCCCCATCTGAGATCAGCCCCCGTGCAGGGATTGGCTGATCTCCCTCAGTCCCAACCCTCCGTGGACAGGCTTGTCTGTGAAAATTCCCAAACCTCAGAGCTCCCAGGGGATTGCTCTCCTCAGGGGCTCCAAACAATCAGCAAAAAATGTTAAAAGACTTGTCCTGCCCAGCATGGAGCAGCCACACCGATGGTGCTTCCCAAGTGGAAACCACAGCAGGTCTGGTACCCCAAATCCTGCCTTGTTCCTGGTTTGCTTCACTTTTGTAGTTCCTAACTGGATGTTTCACATGAACTGAGGGTGAAGTTTTGGAGTTTTGTAGCCAGAATTCCCTGTACAGAACTGGAATTCCTCATTGAGGGTACGGATTTGTCAAAGCCTTACATTTTGTGGTGTAATTGCTATCCTTGAACGCCTCCATTTTTTGACAAGGAGTGTTTTTATCCTTTCTATGAGATCTGCTTTTCCCCTGCTTGGTGTTTGCACGGAAAGGGAAGGGTGCTGTGAACTCCCTGGAAATTCCCAGTCCCCTCCTGTGGGCAGGAAACCGGCACAGTTCCCCTCTGGCCCTTTTGTTTTCCAGTCCCTGGGCTGGGTCAGCTGGGAGGCCGGGGAGGGCTCTCCCGCTGGAGGATCAGAGCCCTCTCGGGTTTCAGAGCTCAGCTATGAGCTCATCGTCTGCGCAGAGCACGGCTGGGAGGGAACTCTTCATGAATTTTTAAAGCAGCTCTCTGCCAAGACAGCTCCCAGCACAACCTGGAATTCCGTGTTCCAAGGTAAAAGAGCAGCCTGGTGAGGGCTGCTGCTCAGCTCCTCTGCCACCTGCTCAAACTGCTCCTTGGGTTATCCCAGGGCAGGGCTTGGCCCAGGAGTTCCACAGTCCTTCCTCTTCTCCTGCACAACTCTTCTCAGCAGGTAAAAAGGCTGAAATGGGAGCAGGCCTCCTGCCCCGCAGCTTGGTGTGCCCAGGAGGGGCAGCACCCCAAGCAGGGAGCTGGCAGTGCCAGGGGGAATCCCATCCTGCTCCTGCTTCCCAGCTGGGAGGAGGAATTCCTCTGAGCCAAGCCCATTGCTAAAGCAATTCCCTTAAATCCTCCTTAAACACTTCTTGAACCAGTTTCATCTGATTTGTGAGTTTGTTTTGTTTCTATATCACAGGAAAAGTTATAAAGGTCTCTTAAACCCTCAGCATGAGCAGAAGCAGTTCCTGCTGTTGAAATCCATGACAAACTGAACTGGTTAAACTGGTGCAGTGTCTGTCCACAGACAGCCTGGAATGAGGCATTCCCAGCTGGAAAACTGCACTGCCCTGTGAAAAATGGCCCCAGTGAGGACAGAATAGCAGATAATATTCAATTTTCCTGTATAACATCTGTCCCTGATCTGGACAGGAGCCTGGTGTGTTATAGAACAGACTACCTGAGGCCCCACACTGAATCCTGGACACACATTGTCCATGTCCAGCCCTCCTGGCTGTATCCCAGCTCCCCAGCAGGTGCACAGCTTTCCTTGGAGCCAGTTTGCTCCCAGCAAATTTGATTTTCAATCCAGGCTTCAAACTCAGCCTCGTTCTTGTGTAACTTTGCTGCGTGTGAGCTGAACTTTCCATCTCATCACAACAGGTGAGGAGACTCTGGCCATGCCAATTCCAGATCCAAGGGCTGAGGGAATTGTAAATACCATGGAATTGGGCTTCCCTAGGACCAGCCAGCCTGAGAAGAGGGGAGGGATCCTCACCTGCTGCTCCTGCCTTGGGTTTTTACACCACAAAATACAAACCATTTTTTTTTCCCCACCAATATTTATTTGAGTACAGAAGTGAATTTTGATGTGACTTCAGTGTCCACTCTGAGGGAATTACTGAAGTGCTTGAATTTCCCAAGGTTTTTAATATTTACAGGAAGTGACTTTGGAGCTTGATAAATATTCACTGAAAGCATCTGAGGATTAAATGGCCATTATTAGTTACACCATTATCACTTACACCTTTTTTAGTCACACCTTTATTAGTTACTCCATCAGTAGTTACAGGTGGCACCGAGCACAGCAAACCCAGCTGCAGGGGGATTTCATTCCCTGGGTTTTTACAGCATCCCTTTTCCAGCCACTCACCAGTTTATCACAAAACCCTCCCATCCTCTTTAGTCCTGAGGCCACTGGGAATTCCCCAGTCTCTCCCAGGGGCATTGCCAAGGGAATGACAGGCAGGGAATGCCCAATTCCTGGCATTTTGCTGATCCAGAACCATTGGGATGAAACTCCAGCAGGGTCACTGTGCAGGTTTCCCCCTCACCAAAGCAAGGGCAGGGCCTGTGCTTGGAGTTCCTGGAGCTCCAGGAGGCTCCTGGTCCTGGCTGGATGGGGCTTCTCTCTTTTGTAAAAGGAATTTCATATGCTGAGACTCTTTGTACATATTTATAAGGAATTTATTAAAAAAAAAAAAAAAAGAAAAATAACTGTTCAATGGCAAAAAAAAAAAAAGGCTCCGGGTTTTATTTCCTCTCTCTGAGAAATTTCCTTCCACAGCCTTCCCTGTTTTCCCATGGAAGTCAACAGGTTCCCAGCAGCTGTCATGGGAACTGAACTTCCCCTGGATGCTTTCTGTCTTCTCCATGTTCTAGGAGAAGACAGGACCATCCTCTCAAAAACAACCCCCAAACTTTAAGAATGCAAACCCACACTTTCCCTTTGATTTCCTGCCTTAGCACCAGTAAAAACTGAATTTTGAAGCAGTGTATCCCACACTTTCCTACTGAGCTTTTCCTACACTCCTCCAAACTCATTTTCCAGGAGCATTCAGGGGAAAAAATTCAGATTGAGAGGCAGCTTTTCAAACAGTTTGAGAGCAGAAAACACCAAGCCTTGGGTTCACTGGCACTGCAGTGACACCATGGCCTTTCAGAAACTCCCATGGAATCACTGATTTCCCCTTTTCCTGGTGAATATTCCAGGCTATCACACACAACATTTTTTATGCCCAATGAGAACCTTGCTCCCTGCCATTCTGAACCCTCTCCCATCTCAAAAATAGAGAAGCCATTCTTATTGCTAAGAGCAATGAGATTCCTTGGCTCAGTTTTCCACTTTCACAGGATCCATTAGACAAGAATTTGACATCACTTTGGTTTGGAAGGTAAAGCTTTTCCTCTTCTGCTTCCCTGGCCCTCCCAAGCCAGGTTTGGACTCTGCCCAGCTCAGGCTCTGCTCCCACCATTCCTCCACAGCCACACTGAGCTTATTTCCAAAGAAATGTGGAGCCTCTCTCCTGTTCCCATCAGCTCCTGTTGGCTTTAATCCCTCCCTGTGGAGTTTCCATCAGCACAGCCAGAGCCTCCTTCCCTCCTTCCCTCTTCCTCTGATGGCTCAGGTGGGGCTGTCACCCTGAGCCATTTCCATGGCAATGAGCAGGGGGGATGCTGCTGCTCCTGGGGGTGGGAGCAGAGGTGCTTTGGGGACAGGGAAAGCTCCAGAGCAAACAGCAGCTCCCTCTGAGGAGCTCAGCAGAGAGCTCGGCCCCAGGGTTAATTCCTGTTAATTCCTGCCAGGGATCTCCTTCCTCAGGAGCTCCTGCTGAAGCTCAAGGCTCTGGATTTCCCTGCTGGAGGACCCAGGCAGGTCCTGGCTGAGGAGCACAGGGCAGAGACACTGAGTTTGTGAGATGCTCTTAGTCAGGTGCTGGATTTCCATCCAGACAAACCCAACCCAACTTTAACCTCCCTCTGCTCTCCCCAGAGACTGGGAAATCAGAAAGTCTCATGGTGAAAAGTAACATTTCCAGGGAAAGGAGGTGTCATTTCCAGCTTCACTGGCAGGATCCTTCCCAAGCTCCCTGTGATGTTCCTGAAGTGACAGCACGTGCCATTTGTGGAATCTATTGGAAAAACAGCAGCTGGGAAATGACATTTCTGCAGCTGTGGACAGGAGGTTCTGAAGCACTGCTTGGCAAGAGTTCTCATTCAGAGGTGCTGGATAATTCTATAAGGTCATGGATTCAGGGAGTGTAGGGCCAGGTGATGTGGAGCTCCTCAGGCAGAGCACAGCTTTGTTCAGCACATGCACTCACAGCTCCCCTGCCCTGGACACGCTGTGTTTGTCCATACTGAGAGGAAAATAGGGAACATCCCAGACACTTTAGAACCCTCTAAGCTCCAGAAACACCCTGGAGTTTGCTACAACATAACCCACACCTCCCCTTCCTTCCAGGGTAAAGTTTGTGGCCAGTCTCAATTGTTCTGTTGCCTCAGAGCTGGAAGAAGGACTGACAACAGAAATGAGCAGGGATCCTGGGATTTTCCTGCTCCGTGCCTGGGAGCTGCCCTGCTGTCAGTGCCCCTGAGGGTGGGCAGGGTGCCCTGCTGTCAGTGCCCCTGAGGGTGAGCAGGGTGCCCTGCTGTCTGTACACCTGCAGGAGGGCAGGGTGCCCTGCTGTCAGTGCCCCTGAGGGTGGGCAGGGTGCCCTGCTGTCAGTGCCCAGCAGGAGGGCAGGGTGCCCTGCTGTCAGTGCCCCTGCAGGAGGGCAGGGTGCCCTGCTGTCAGTGCCCTGCAGGAGGGCAGGGTGCCCTGCTGTCAGTGCCCCTGAGGGTGGGCAGGGTGCCCTGCTGTCAGTGCCCCTGAGGGTGGGCACGGTGCCCTGCTGTCTGTACCCCCGCAGGAGGGCAGGGTGCCCTGCTGTCTGTACACCGGCAGGAGGGCAGGGTGCCCTGCTGTCAGTGCCCAGCAGGAGGGCAGGGTGCCCTGCTGTCAGTGCCCTGCAGGAGGGCAGGGTGCCCTGCTGTCAGTACACCTGCAGGTGGGCAGAGGTGGTGCCATCCTTCCAGCAGCGCAGCGTCTCCACGGTGACCGAGCGGCACAGCGGACACGTCTTCTCCCGGTCGAACCAGAGGCACAGGCACTCCTCACAGAACACGTGCTGGGGACACAGGGACTGTCACCATGGCTTAGGCTGGAAATGGGGCTGTGTGCTCTGTCACCCCCTGTCAGAGCTGGGGCAGTTCTCTCCTGCTCACTGGGCAGTTTCCTTCATCTCTCCCACAGCCAACCCTCCCTCCANCCACAGCTGGCACTGCAGGAGGGCTGAGCCACCCTGGGATGGCCCTGCTGCCACCACCCTGACCCACAGCTGGCACTGCAGGAGGGCTGAGCCACCCTGGCATGGCCCTGCTGCCACCACCCTGACCCACAGCTCTGACTCTGTCAGGGTTATTTTGTATTACTGCATTTTTATTTTATTTTTATTTTTTTCCTAGTAAAGAACTGTTATTCCTATTCCCATATCTTTGCCTGAGAGCCTTTTAATTTCAAAATTGTAGTAATTCCAAGGGAGGGGGTTTGTATTTTCCATTTCAAGGGAGGCTCCTGCCTTCCTTAGCAGACACCTGTCATTTCAAACCAAGACCCACCACCAGCAGGGAGGCAGCTGGTGCAGCTGGCACTCACAGGGTGTGGGAAATAAACCCCAGTTTGCCAAAGCTCTGGTTTTTAATAACAGCATTAGAAAGAGACATTCCAAAGGCCCACAACACCTGGACTGACAGGGGAGCTGAGAGCCTTTACCATATTTCCCTCCTCAGTTCCCTAAGTTATCCAAGTCCTCACTAAGCTCCAATAACCTCTTTTTTCCCCCTGCTCCTTGCATTTGCTTTATTCTGCAGTCCCAGTTTCCCCTTTTCAATAAATGTCAGTTTTCATCCCTGATCTCCTCCTCTGGTTTCTGCACTGACCCCTCCCCAGCACACACCATCCCATCCCAGACTGGGAGAGCAGGAAAAGGGCAAGGAGGGAGCACAAGGAGCTGGGAGAAGCTGAGAACTCCTCCACACATGAGGAGTCAGAAATGTCACTCCTCAAATCCCAGCTCTGCCAAGCAGATCCAAAAGCAGCTTCTTGGGGGCTTCCAGCTTGGAAACATCTGCACAGATGTTCCCAGCAAGGCTAAGAGGCACCTTTGGTGCACAGGATGGCTTTAATTTGATAACCCTGTTATCAAAAGGGAGCATTAAAGCTACCCAGCCCTCTCAAGGGGCAGGTAAAGCTCTGCTCACTCGAGCCCCAGGGTGTGCACTGCCCATGGCAGTCCCTGCCCATCCCACAGCCACCCCATCAGCTGCCACAACCCAGGGCAATAAAGATCCACCAAGAGCTGGGTCAAGAGCCAGCAAAGGCCTTCCAGGCTGGCTGTGCCCCTCCCCACTGCAGGAGTTCCCTGGAGGAATGGCAGCAGGGCACTTTGGGGCTCTTACCTGGCACAGAAGGATCAGAGGTTCCCTGAACTCTGCCTGGCAGATGGCACAGATGTCTCCTGCCTCACTGCACTGCTGGCTCGTGGCACGGACCCCGTAGGTCTGTCAGGGACAGGTGGGGAAAAACAAACCCCATGTCAAAGGATTGGCAGGGTAAATGTGCACAAAGATTGCTTTGCACCCCCAGATTCCCCCAGGGACAGCAGGGTCACTGTGTGGGGAAGGGGCATCTCTGTCTGCCTCTCCCCTGGAGGTGACTCCATCTTTCAGGGCCTCCACTTGTGCAGCAAGGATAATGGAATTTAATGAGCTCAACAGGGAGCTGAGAGGATTAATTCAGCATCATTTGCAGGGGTGTTTAGAGGAGGGAGGGATTATTATTATTATTATTATTATTATCATCATCATCATCATCATCATCAAGCAGGAGACAATAGAAGAAAGAGTAACAGCAGCAGCACCCACAGGCTGCCCACCTCCTCTTTAGATACATGGAATGTAAATGTTGCTTCTCCCACTGTAACAGATTTAGGGGAAACAGAAACCTGATGAAGGAAAATGACCAGCCCAAGCCCAGGGAATAAGCAAGATAAGTTCTAACAAACTTTGATGAGGTTCTTTTCCTCTACAGCCTTTGATTTTACCCTTTTAAAATGTAAGTCACTGCAGCAGATCTAAATTTCAGCCCTGTGGAATGCAGTGCCTGGGATAATTCCTGGGCACTGCAGGGTCTCTTTCAATGTCACTGCACATCAGGCACCACAAAGTCCTTCCCACACTCTGCACTACAAAGTTCTGTCAGCTCCTTGCAGTTGGAATAATCCACATTACACAGAGCTTCCAATCAGACAGAACAGGAACAATCTCCCACCACAGCTGGGGCAGGGCAGGTGTCAGAAAAGGTCCCTGACATTCCTGGCAGGAGCCCCCAGCTTGTCCAGCCATGGGCAAACATGGTTTTATTCTGTGGTCCTGAGCAATTTTCAATTTTATCATTCAGCAGGAACAAGGTTCCACCTCTGGGACTGCTCCTCCACGTTTAACTCCTTACCTGGGGGGTGCAAAGGACCTTCAGTGCCTTCCTGACACTTCCCACACGGCCACAGATGTCAAAAGACTGCAAAAAACACATCCCATTGTAGATCATTTTCACAAAACCTCTGTGTGTGTGTGTGTATGAGTCCAGAAACTCAGCAAACATTCTCCAAATGGATACTCAGAGGGGAAAAAGTAACAATGGTGCCAAAAAAGATTTCATGGTGATCATGAAATATGTAATAAATGGGAATTGACAGTGGGGAAGGGTGGCCAGAAAAGCTCTGGGAGCAGCTGACTGCAAAGTGGGGACTTCACAGGACACAGAGAGGGGCTGGCACCAGCCTGGGGACAATTGTCCACCCCACTAAGCAGGGAAGGGCTAAAATGGAGCTGTTCCTGAAGGGAAGGGGAGGGGAAAGGGGAAAAGAAAATGAAAATAGCATGAAAACCTAATCCAGTCCATCATCTTTATCTTCCCTACCTGCTGGCAGAGCACAGGGAAAGCTCACTGAGCTAAAGAAGATGTGAGAAAGTGACAGTGCAAGGAGCAGCCCTGCATCAGCTGGGGCTGGAGGCACAGCAGGAGCTGCTGGCTGTCACCTGAGGCAGGGGAGGCTGTGGTGCTGCAGCTGCAGAGCTGGAGCAGCACTGCAAAGGCACAGAGAGAGGAGCTGCCTTCTGCTGCTGTTGTGGTTTTGGTGAGAGTGATTGAGTGGGCTCACTGCAGGGAATGCCAATGAGCTCATCCTGCAATGCATGGGGAAGCAAATGCAGGCAGCAGTGATGCTGCAGGCAGCACACACAGGGCTCCCAGGCTCCTTGCAGGAATGCTTCCCCTCAGCAGCCACCACCTGGGGCTGCCCCCTGCCTCAGACATCCCCTCTCCTACCGAGGAGGGGGTCAGCCCTTTCTTTCCCAGTGCAATTCCCAGCTTGTCCTGCTTGCTTTGCTTACAGCATGATTTTGCTCTGATGTCTCCTCTCTCCCAGCCCATATTCCATTCCCCCCTCATTTCTTTCCCTCTGGAGCTCCCTGCAACCCCAAAAGCTGCATGTTTCAGAGGGCCAACACCCATTTCTCACCCGTTTTTTGTTGCACCAGCCATCATTCCACAACTGGGTCACACACAGGGAGTGCTGCTGCTCAGGACAGGCAAAAAAAATCCAACCTGAGTGCTCTGTGTGTGAACACCTGGGATTTCTCCACCAAAACCAGAGGCTCATGGCTCCACAGGGCACACAGAGGCACCAGCCCAGCTCCAAGCACCTCCTGGAAGTGCTCCTGCCCTTTGTGCAGGGGAAGGGGAGGCAGCCCCAGGCGAGCCCTGGAGCTCTGCCAGGAGCACAGGAGCTCTCAGAGCCAAATTGGCTTCTGTGGTTTTTCTAATGTGGTTTGTGGCTTTGCTAATGTGGACTCCTCTGGGGATATTTTCAGTGTCTCAAGCAAGGAGCTGGACCTGCAGCTCTGGGGCAGATGGGCACAGCCAGGGCTCCTGCCCTGCACTGGGAGAGGAGCTCCCCCTTTCCTTCCTCATCCAAGCAAAGTCTTGGTGTGCACAGGGCTGACCCTGACCTGGACACAAACTTCCCAAAATGAAGCTGCTTTTCCAATCTAGAGCACCCCAACACTCCCTATAAAGGCTTCACAGGACAGGAACATCAAGTTAACCCCTAAAGAACTGCTCCCACCTGTGCCAGGCCTTGAGGAGCCTCACCTGGGCTCTCCTCCCACGGCCCTGGGCCCAGCAGCTCTAGTTAAGCTCAGCCCTGGAGGTCTCAGCTCATGGCTGAGTGTTTTAGGCTGGAAATGCAGGATGTGGCTGGGGGTGTGTGCTCTGTCACCCCCTGTCAGAGCTGGGGCAGTTCTCTCCTGCTCACTGGGCAGTTTCCTTCATCTCTCCCACAGCCAACCCTCCCTCCAGGAGATCTCTGCTGTCCATGGCCACTGAGTGTCCCTGCAGGGCTGATCAAATTCCAGCATCCCTTGGGAGAGGCTCTGCCCAGGGGAGCAGCCAAGCATTCCTACCTGGATCCAATCTGCCCTTGGCAACACCCCAGCAGCCTTTGCCCCCTGCATTCCCAGAGGAGCAGCTTTCTGCTCCCCTGCATTCCCAGAGGGAGCCCAGGCCCATCTCCAGCAGCCCTGGAGCTCCAGAGGGAAACTCCCCCCTTGTCCAGGATCCCTGCTCCAGCAGAGCCACAGCTGGCACTGCAGGAGGGCTGAGCCACCCTGGGATGGCCCTGCTGCCACCAGCCTGAGCCACAGCTGGCACTGCAGGAGGGCTGAGCCACCCTGGCATGGCCCTGCTGCCACCACCCTGACCCACAGCTCTGACTCTGTCAGGGTTATTTTGTATTACTGCATTTTTATTTTATTTTACTTTTATTTTTTCCCTAATAAAGAACTGTTATTCCTATTCCCATATCTTTGCCTGAGAGCCTTTTAATTTCAAAATTATAATAATTCAGACAGAGGGGGATTCCATTTTCCATTTCAAGGGAGGCTCCTGTAAAGCCCTTGACAGGAGGGGTTGCAGGACCCTATTCCTGCACAGTACTCTGTAATTCAGCATTGCTCTGCTCCTCTGAGCTGTTTCCAGCTTGGATATATTTTCTATTCTTCATTTTCAGTCTGCTCCTGCAGAGCCACAGGCACAGACAGGGATCTGGGATAGAGCAAGCCTGGCCCTTCTCAGAGGGGTGAACACCTGAATTATCAGAGTTTGCTTCAGCTACTGCTCTGCCCCTGGGCAGGTTTAACACACACCATTAGAAATAGAATTATTTCTAGACCTAGGATTCCTCTGACTAAATCACACCTGCTCATTTACAACTGTACCAACTTTGTGCTCCTATTTTTTTGAAGAAACATGAATTACTCCTGTCCACCACTTGTATCAGCCAGAGCAGGACCTAGAATGGGACCTGTTTTATCCAGGCAGGACTTGGCTGCTGCTTCCCCTCCCTGCTGCACTCAGAGCTGTGAGTGGCAGAGCAAAGCTGAGAGACAGCCTTGGTGAGACACTGGAGGTGTGCAGCCAGCCAGCACTGCTCCCCCAGGGCCAGCTCCCCTTCTCCTGCAGCCTCTGCAGAGAGGGATTAGCAGAGCAGCAATGACTTCATGAGTCTGATGCAACCCTGGGAGCAGGCTCAGATCCTCCCCCAGCCCAGCAATGCCCACATGCTGGGCAGCAAAATGCCTTTGGCAGCTGAAGACAGCCACAACCAAAAGGGGCATTTGTGCCTTCAGCTGTGCTGCTCCCCTGCTCCTGCCCCCCCTGCTCCTGCCCCAGCTCCCAGGAATGCTCAGGAGGTGCTGCTCACCTTGCAGAGGCTGTACATGATGATGAGGATGCCACCCAGGAAGTAGCTGCTGGATGGATCATCTCCCATGATGTATTTGTACCACAGCTGGATGGGCACCAGGGAGCGGAACAGCTGGCTCAGCTCCTCAATAATCAGGTAGAACTTTCCCTGCAAGACACCCAGGCAAGTGAGACCATGATTATTATCAGGAAGTCAAAAGAAGAACATTTGATTTGTGCAGGGCTGGTGTTCACTGATCACTGCACTGTTAAATAGTGCAGAGGCCTCACCCATGAGATGCAGCTTTCTCTGCAGCCCCTGAACTCAGTGCCCAGAAAGGATAAATATCCCTCCATTCCTCCACAGGGCTCAGCAGCACACAAGCTGAACAAGCCACTAAAATATTCACTTGGTTTTTTACTGTCAACTTAAACTTGAAATTTGAAATCAATGAAATCTGCTATGCAGCATTTTGGAATTATAAACTTTATATAGGTTATAGATAGGCAGGTTATGGATAGGAAATAAAGTGTGTGTCTGGACAATGCTGCAGAAAAACAAAGGTTAATATGGGATTAATATGATGTGAATTGTAGATATTATTATTAGTGAGAAGAGGAAAGCAAGTTAAATCTCTGACCTTACACCCCTCCTGAAGTTACAGGGATTAAATGTAAAGTGACCCCAGTCTTCCTGACAACTTTTTAGGTAATCCTAAAGAATCAAATTAATTATGTTTGACAGCATCCTTGCCCTCCCCCTCAGGTGTGTGCTGGCTCTTGGGCAGTGCACAGATAAAGAGATTGCTGCTGAAAATTAAACCCTCAGGGCATTTAAAACTCAAAGGGACCAAACCTTCCTGAAGACCTCCAGGAAGGAAAGGTGGGGAGGGGGAAGCGTGCTGCTTGAAATGCTTCTCTGTCAAAAAAGACTCAAAGAATGGGCAACATCCTTTGTCAACCTTCACCAAAGCCCTAATTTAGGGCCACCTCCAGTTTGTTTTGTCCCACGCTGTTTACAGGGACAGCTGGTGGCAAACCGAGCCCAGAAGGATGCTTAATCTGCAACGACATTGTCTGGGCTGAAAGATTCGGGTTTGTCCTGTCAAAATCCTTTTATCTGCTAAGCTCCTGGAGAAGGGGAAATTCCCCTGGAATTTTGCTGTGTTGTCCCAGTTAGCTCTGTCATCAGTGATGTCATCGCAGGCCAATCACTAATTGCTGAGGTGGGGACGGGGATTGAGTCCTCGCAGCCGGGCTGGCAGCAGCCAGCGCCCTTCCCCGGGGGCTGCGATGAGATCACTCGCAGGCCATCCTGCTGCTCCCGACGATCCGATCCTTCCCACTGCTCTGGCACGCTCATGAGCTCATGTCCCCCGGGAGTGAGCTCACACCAGCGGCTGCTACCCGACCCGGCTGCTTCCCTGCCCTCCCCATCCCCATCCCCATCCTCATCCCCATCCCATTCTCATCCCCACTCTACCTCCACCCCATTCCCATCCCCGTCCCCATCTCCATCCCCCCCCATCCCCACTCTAGTCTCATCCCCATCCTCATCCCCATCCCATTCTCATCCCCACTCTACCTCCACCCCATCCTCATCCCCATTCTCATCCCCATCTCCATCCCCACTCTACCTCCACCTCATTCCCATCCCCATCTCCACCCCATTGTCATCCCCGTC
>VZRH01004945.1:2029508-2042986 GCA_013397555.1 Urocynchramus pylzowi | reverse complement strand
AGCGGACCCCCTCCCCCGCACACCCCCGGGCAGCAGCCGCAGCAGTCCGGGCTCGGGAACGCCCCGATTTATTCAATTAGCACTCAGGTCTCTCCCAGCCCGCTGCTGCGATGCAATCATGGTTTATTTTGGGCGTTGCTGGGGCAGAAATGACAACGCTGTCACCGTGGCCCTCCACAGGGCTCTGATGAAAGCTCCCAGCAAGATCAAGGCAGCGAATTTTGCTTTCTGCAGCTCGTCCCTCCCACCGGGCTGGGACAGGTCAGTGCTTGCTGTCCCATTGCATCAGCCAGAGCTGCTGCATCCTGCATCCTGCATCCTGCATCCCTGGAACTCTGCTCCAGCACAGCTCTGAGCACACAGCTAGCTGTGAGCAAAGCTGGGCAGCCCCGGGGCACAGGCAGGCTGTGGAGGTGGCAGTGGCAGCGGGTGACAAACTTCAGCAGTGGCAGCGAGTGACAAACTTCAGCACCCAACCACAACTTCTGCACCCTCCCCAGAGCTGCCAGAATTCCCTCATCTGAGGCAAATCTTCAGTTCCCAGTGCTAACTGCAGGGTAGCAGATTTTTTTAGCAGCTAGAAACTCGGTGACAGCCTCCCAAGAGTGAAGTGATGTTTTAAGGGATGCTTTCCTCCCTGCAGCCCCTCAGCAAAACCCACCTGACCATTAAATGCTGGTAAACTTAAGAGTGATTCCAGCAGGGAGGGAGCAGTACAAGGGCAGCTGAGCATCACTTGAAGAGAATTAGAAACTTCAGGCATCTCAGTGCACCACACCAGCCCCTTTTTGAAACTAGGAAAAGTGCCAGAAAACCAGAAATAATTCTACACAGGGCTGATGCAGAAGTGAGGCATCAGCCCTTTGTGGAATTATTTCTGATTTTCTTCAGAAGTGAAGCTTCTCCTTCTGAGCCAGAAGCTTGGAAAATGAGGATTGCTCCCTAAAATTCCAGCAGTAAAATGTAGATTTCTGATAGCAGCAACTTACTGCAGACAGCACCCATCAGTGGGAAGCACACTCCACACTCAACATACCTGTCTGCCACAGCTCTGTTATCTCTTGGCTATCTAGGTTACGTTTTTCAAAGTCAAATCTTTGTCTCAAGCTGTATTTTGTCTGAAAAATCCAGCTAAAATACATCAGCTTTCTTTTTTTTTTTCCATTCAAGATTAGAACTGTGTGTTATATGAAGCACAAACATCAGTATTTCTCCTGTGCATCTGACTTAGCACCACAGCTTGAAATAAGGCAAGGTCTGTCTCAGTAAGGTGGCTTTTCCTATGTCACAAAAACCTGTGTAAATCTGGGAATTTTCTCTGGAATGCTCTGTAGAGAGACTGAAGAGCCCTCTAAGATCAGCAGAATCTTTCTGGTGGCCCCAGTGCAGGACTGGACTGTGTGGGAGCTGAACTGCAGAGATTAAAGAGGATATTACCTGGAATTAAGGCTCCTGATGAGGGTGGGGGTAGGGAACAGCAGAAAGGCTCTGCTCCCATCAAGGGTTAAGCCTGCCCAAGAAGTGAGAAGGGCAGTGCTGGCCCTGCTTCCTCTCAGGGAGCTCTGTGGGAGCTGCTGCTGCTATCAAACACTTCATTAGCACACGTGGGGAAGGGCTGTGCTGGGATCTAATTTTAGCAGCTCTGCTGATGAGCCTCAGATACCACATGGTGAAATTTTGATTCTTTTTTTTTTTTTTTTTCAGTGCTCAGTTAAAACCACAAGTCAATGACTGGTGTATTTTTCTGAAAAAAAAATATTTTCAGAAAATTTTTCTGAACCTCCTTCACCACACAGAAATACCATTTCTATACTTCAAACCAAGCACTGCTTTTGAAAGAGGGGAATTCAGCATTTTCACCCAATTGCACTTTCCCTTCTGTACAGTGCTTCAGCCTGTACTGCACTGACTGTTTTTGCATGGAATTTTGTGGTATTTTGTTACATCCTCACTACCTGATGGCAGATCTGCCTCTGATCCTTTCCTGCCATTTGAGCTCTGCCCAGAGGAGCACATTCCTAGAATTTCTTCAGTCCCTTTACGACATCAGCACTACAGAAAACACTTTTAAAACCCCTTCATTTTCATGCTGCTGGCTGACCTCAGGGACAGCTTTTCTCTGCATTTTCTAAATGAGAACCTGAGACACAGAAAGACAAAGGTCAAGGCAAGGTTGGTTTGGTGTCCAAGCTGAGGTGCTGGGATTAGGCTTTTTATAAAGCACTTCATTTTCTAGATCACGTTACCATTAAAAGCTGAACCCCTGACTTCAGTTTGCAGCTCTACCTGACTTCTCTAGACTCACACAGGAATTATTTGGCAAAGTAAAGGACAGGATTTAATTCTCCAGTGTAGCAACTCAACTTGAACTTGTAGAATGTTCTTCTCTTTGTTTCCTGTGAACTTTCCAGTTGCTGCAACAGCTTCTTTCAATCCCTCACCTCCATCCTTGGGGCGTGGCGATGGAGGGGAGAAGTCTCACAGAAAAATAACATGGAAGAGTGTAATTAAAAATGGAATCCCAAGCCAGACACAGCAAAGGGGGCAGGCTGCAGCAGCAGAGGGAATGCAAACTCCCCCAGGGCTCAGCGTGCAGCCTCCTTTGCCATAAGGCTCTGCCTCAGTGCACTGTGCCTCCCACAAGGAGCAGAGAGGCACAGCAAGGACTGACACAGTGGGAGCAGAGTGGGGCATGCAAGAGAAGTGAGAGAAGTTGCAATGAGGCAACTGCAAGGTGTGATTAGCACTCGAGGGAAGCTCCAAGTCTCACTTGTTCTGCTGCCAGCAGCATTAGGGCATACTCTGAAACATGCTTGAAAAAGCTTTGGAGTCCTACTGGCAATTTGGATCAGAGGAAAGCAGGCTCTGCTGAGATTCCAGGTCATGGTGCCAATAGATCAAGTGCTGGGTAGGAGCAGTAAACCAGAGAAAATTCCCAGCTTTACACAACCAACAGCATTGTGGCATGGAGGATGCTGGTGAAAATCCCTGCAGGACTAATGAGGAGTAATGCCAAGGTGGGACTAGAGGGAAATTGAGAATTTTAGTGAGTGCACAACGCTTCTGAAGATCCCATCTTTTGTATCTTAAACTGGAAAGTTAAACAGGGAAAGCACTGAAGAGCAATGATTTTAGAAAGTTCAGTAGCAGTGACTTGCAAAGCAAGTTTAGGGAGGGGGACAGAGGAGTCCCCACTCCTCAGTACCTGCTCTTATGCTTCAGTTAGTTTTTTGATTTTGTAAAAATAAATCCCACTCTTCTGACTCTGGGAGAGCCCATCAGCCCCAGCTGCAGCAGGGAAAAGCCTTTGCAGAACAGGAGTTCCTGGGGCTCAAGAGGACCCAAGCTCAGACTGCTCCATGAAGAGTGAATCTGTTTGTGAGTGAGCTCCCCCAAAGAGGACCCAAGGTCAGAGAGGAGAGGGGAAGGAGAGGATGGGCTGTCACCTGCCTGGGAACACCTCTTCAGCCACCCTGGGAGGGAGGAGCAGGAATAAATTCCATATTGCAAAGACAAGGACCAGGAACATCTTTGCCTGGGTATTTTTTATTCAACATCATCTATGAGCCAGCTCCCAGTGAGTCTTTATTGCTTCTGTATTTTTAGAGAACTCAAATGCTCCAAGAGCCTTTATTTTTTTCCCTTAGGACAAAAAAAAATAAATAGGTGCCATTTCAGAAGGAATATGGAAATTAATGTGCCAGGTTCCATGGCAGAGCTGTACCCATCTATGACAGGAAATATGATGTACACCTGAAGAAGGTTTTTGGTCCAAGGTCCAAGTGCAGAATTTGCAATTGCTGCCAAATCCAGGCCAAGTTTTCTCAACCAGACTTGATGAGATGGTAATTTAAAAATAAAAAGCACTAATAAAACAATCAACTGGAAAAAACCACCAAGCAAGTGTTTTCAAAGCTGCAGTGAGGGGCCAATGTCAGTGTTCTCCTTCTGCATTTTCACTCTCTTGGAAATGCAGTCCCCTGTAACTAACTTAGGAAATCCTAAGTAAGGATTTCCTCTGCATGCTCAATGCAGAGCTCAAAGGTTCTGCATTGAGCATGCAGAGAAAATCCTTACTTAGGGCCTTTTTTATGTATTAAAATGTTCATTATATCTCTGTCCCCTATAGGGATAGGCACACACAGATGCAAGAACTTGGGGTAACAGTTTCTTACAGTCCTATTTGGTTTGATTTTCTTTCTCCCTCCCCCCACCATGTTTCACTCACTTCTCCAGCTCAGATTGCTGACAACAACATGAGGAGGGGATGGGAGGCTTGCAGGCACCTGGGATTTCCTAAGTGAAATCTTTGGCAAGTGTGTCTTTTTATTATTTATTTCCTGATTTTGAATTCCACCCTCCTCAAGCTGTCATTCCTTAGCAGTGAAAATGAAAAGCTGCCCTTGATGTGTGCACAACAATGGAAGCCTCTGCAGGCCACATGGCTCCTGCAGTTTAATTTACTTTAATTCATTTTATATTGAACCAAATGATCTTATTTGCCTTTTTTAATGGAGAGCCTTCAGCCAAGCCCTCCCTTCCAAAGGAATGATGAGCTCAGCTGTTACTGAAACTTGTACCCAGCTCAGTGTCCCTGTCACTGCTGGGGGGAGGGAAGGACACCTCCAGCACAGGTGGGATCCTCTGGAATCTCCACAGAGCTCTGGGATCAGAATGATGCTGGGGTTACCTTCCCTCTCCTGCTTTTCTCTCCAATCCACAAGCTCTTCTTCCCCTGCCTTCCAGCCTGGCTGGAGTCTCACAGCCTCTCCTGGTGCCTCTGCTTTCCAGGTTGGTTTGGAACCTGGGAAAGTCTGGGATTATTTTGTCCAAATTTCAGTCTTCCCTCATTCTTTGGAGGAGTTGCTTGCAGAGATCTTGAATTTCTGAGTTATTCAGGCTGGGGGAACTCTGGCTGGTTGTACCCTCACAATAAAGCAGCTCTCATGCTTCACACTTCAAGCACCCATGATGATGGGTTTTGCCTACTGTGCAAAGACAAACTTTTTCTGCCCCTCAATTTTAATTTGCTTTCTCTGAGTTAAAGCATAAACTGATGCTACAAATCACAGAAGTTTACAACAAAAATTGCCCTTGATGGGCCATACTGGGAAAACATGACCCAGGTACTTTGGATGGGGGAACTGAGTACTCTAACCCAGATTTTTCATGTGTTTACTTTCAAAATGAAAAGATGCATCCAACTGATGAAAGCAGAGTTTAGTGCTATTTTCACTATTGTCACTGATGATCTTGATGGAACAAAGTAATGTACAGCTGACACTCAACTGTAAGCCCAATTGGAAAGAAGGATTATATTCCAAATTCATCTTGACAGACTGGAGAAATGGTCTAGAAAACAGGGAGGGAATGAAGACAGTCCAGAAGAGAATAATAAGGTCTGGAGTTAACAATCTCTGAGAAAAGACTCAAAAAATTGTTGGAGTTCAGTCTACAGACAAGAGTGAAGGGAGATATAAAGACTGATAAATAAAAGCAAAAACCACACAGTATTCAGAGAAAATCAGGATCCCAAGGAGCAGCAGGAAAAGCCAGGCTAGCTTTGCAAGAGCCTTTGAGCTTCCAAACTGAGGAAAATCCAAAGGGCCAGGTCAGAGGCTGAGTGCAGGATGATTAAAAGTTCCCCACATCCCATTCAAGGGCAAGTTTTAGGATCTACTGCTGACTGCCAGCAGCTGAGGATTAAATCCCTCTGTGCTGAACTCCAGCCCTGAGAGTGCAGCAACCTCCACTTCAGGCCCTCTACCAGGGGAGCAAGAGGCTGCTGTTCTGAGCAGTTCAACTGGCACAAAAACTTCTCACTACATATAAATACCCATCTTGAAAAAAATCAACCTCTACTGAGTTAAATTCATATTTCTCCAGCAGCTTGTTACCATTAAGTGACAACTACCCAGAAGTTCATAAACTCCAAGCTGGGCTTCAGGCAGCAATACTACTTGGAGGACATTGGGAGGAAGAGAATAACTTTGTATCTGGCAAGTATTCAGAGAAAAAACTTGATAAAAATTCTGGTCAAAGTTAATGTCCATAAATTGCACCAGAAGTGTCCTAACTGAGCAAAAGGTTCCATTTAAATCCCTCACCTGTGCTGGCCTGTGCAGGCCAGGGGTCAGCAGGCTCAGGGAAGGAGCTCAGCTATGTGATCACCAATTACCATTTCCATGGTGTCCTGTGGGTCTCCTGGAGCCCTCCCATCCCAGTTTGATCTTGCTTAATTTGTCACATGTCATCCTTGGCTGGATTAATGGCTGCAGAGTGGGGCAGAGAACCCCCAAAGCAAACCCAGATCTGGTGGTGGGTACCAGCAGTGCCAGGGGACAGCGAGACCATCCCCAACATCCTAGGACAAAAAGGGGCTTAAAAAAAGTGAGACACATTGCTCTCCAGAAAAAGGTATTAAAAATGAAGCATCTGTGCTCTGAGTCATTACAGGCCCTTGACAGATGTGATCCTACCAGCCTCTCACTGGAGCTGCAAATAAAGACCCCTTCTCTTTCTTCTCTCCAGACAAGGATTAATGAGTACTTGGGATGGCTCTCAGACAAGCAAGCAAAGGCTGTGAACCTTTTCCAACACTGCCATTTATCTTGGGAAGACTATTCACATCACTTCTCCCTCCCTCCCCAGCCTGGATTATGCTCTGACCCAGCACATTAATCTCCCAAAATATAATAATAATAATAGAAGGAGGGAAAAAAAAAAAAAAGCTGGACAATTGCCAGAATTAAATTAATAACCATCTCAGATAGCCCTGCTGTGCAGGAACAAACTGCTCAACTCCCCTGCCACCCTTGTCATTTCTAAGCAAAACTATTCCCAGTTTAGATACCCCCTGAAGTGCCCTGCCTGAGACTTTCAGCAATTACTGCTGGTACCTGGCATCTACAGAGTGCCTTTCATCCCAACAGCTGCCAGAGGTTTCTTTCCTGAATGCAAATAATACACATTGCTACATCTGCCCCTGAAATGGGGACACTACTGAGTGGAGGGAGAGGCAGCATGAGAGAGCTGCAGAAGTAAAAGCTTATCAAAAGGTGTTTTGAATGAGAGAGAAATTTCTATCAGTTAGGCTTAGTCTACATATGGTTTCATGAACATTTAAATATGTGAAGCATTTAATTAATTTTTTTCCCCCATGGTTAAAACTGGTGCTGCCTTTTGTAGCTTCAGTTTAACCCAGTTACTTCTTTGACCCAAGTGGGAAGCCAAAGAGACAAATATTTGCAATTTCTTCCCAGGAAATGAAGAGGTTCCTGCTTCAGAAATATGAATTTACAGAGATTACTCAGAAAACAAGCACTTATCTGGCTGCTAGCACTGATTCCTCCTCAAGCAATGCTCACCTCACCTCCCTGGACTTTAAGCACTGCTGGTAGTACCAAACCCTTGCTCAGGTCTGTGATGGCTCAAAAACCACCCCTTGACCCCAGGTGACTTTCTGCCAAAGGTTCAGCAACAGATTTTAATGTTTTTAGTCTTCCATCCATATTTGGCACTGGCACAGGGTGCCCAGAGCAGCTGTGGCTGCCCCTGGATCCCTGGCAGTGCCCAAGGCCAGGCTGGAGGGGGCTTGGAGCCACCTGTGACAGTGGAAGGTGTCCCTGCCATGGCAGGGGTGGCACTGAGTGGGATTTAAGGTCCTTTCCCACCCAAACCATTCCCTGATTCTCTGATTCCGTGCTGCAAACGTGTGGTCAAGGTATCAGATTATCAAAGACAAAGGTTTGTGCCTCAAGAAGAGTCTCCTACCTTTGACTTGACAGCGAGGATGATCTTGGGCAGGGCCACGACGAGGCATTTCAGGGCAATGGTGAGGTACTTCAGCACAAAGTCTGCAATGCCCACAATCCACATCAGGTCAAAGAAGTCCAGCCTGTCCAGGTTGGGTTTCAGGAATATAAGGCTGAAAGAGACACCAAAGCTCAAATACCACTGAGGAGAAGCTTGCTCAAGCTCCTTGTATCCACTGCTGGCTAGAGAGAGCCCAGAGAGTCCCCTGAACTTCAGGGAAGTTCTCAAGGGGCAGAAGACACACAAATCAGGTCTGGGCTTCCTCTGGGCCTCCTGACTGCTCTTGCCCACTTCTGCAGGGGTCAGGAGGTTTGCCCACTGTCACAAGCAGGACCCAAGCACCCATAAAGTCTGTTTGGAAGCCAGCAGTCTCCATAAGCTGCCTTCCCCACTGCCTGGGTGCTGACAGGGCCCTCAGTGCACAGGGTGGGATCTGGCTGTCACAGCTCATCCTGGCAAGGCCTGGAACAGTCCTGCTTCCCTGGGCAAGGGAACACCCCCTCAGCCCCTGAGGCTGCTCTGCCACAGGAGCACAGTCCCCAAACCTACTGGGCACATCAAACAAAGTGGTGACACAGGAAACCCTGCACCAGCCATGGCAGAAAGGTGAGAACTTCACACGTGTCCTGCTCTGACAGTGGCCACTGCCTGAAGCACAACAAGAGCTGCTGTTAATATTCTTACCTGAACCAAAGATCCAAAAATTAATGCCTCTTACATAATGTCACTTACTGGGCTGAACATTTGCTGTTTAAAAAAGTAGAATCTGGGACAGCAGAATTTCACCCAGCAATGGGCAGGAGCTACTGGCCTGAGAAATAATGAGAACTAGACCCTACTCAGGCTGAAAAAACAGGATTCATCTTCAGGGTATTCACCTGCTAAAGCCTCATGGCAGAAAGCAAAAACTAAACAGTAATAAATAAATAAATAAATAAAAAGGCAAAGTAAAGTAACCAACCCAAAACGAAAAGCCTGAACATGAATTTAAAATACTCACAACACTGGCACAGCACAACAGGTAAAATTACACCCTAAAAACAGAAACAGAATCAGAGACTTTACTACTATTCATGCACTAGAAACAAGAAAAAAAAATCAGGAAATGAAAAATAAGCCAGAAAGAAACAATACTGAAGCAGACATTTCTAATTTGACAAGCCTGGCTTGTGAATAGTCCCAGGTCTAGCAAGCAAAAGATACACCAGCCTGAGCATGACACCACTGCAGCACTGACAGGAACAGGGCTTCTCCTGGAGCTGTGGCCCAGCCTGGCCACTGGTAATAAACCACACTCGAAACTGTCTGTAAGATGGCCTCAAATTGCAAAAATCCCTTTTTTTTTGGATGATTTAGCCTTTATTTTGAACTAGTTCCACTCATGCTTTTAACCTCGGCCACCTTCTTAGAGACACCCTGTTACCCTGTGGTGCAAACAGATTTCACTCCCACACCTTTCTGCTACTCCTGTTCCTCCCTTTCCACTCCCTCCCAGACAATCCCATGGCCTGGCCTCTCCCATTCAGCCCCACATTCAAACCTTCTCAGCTCTCCCCTTTCTCAGCTTCCTACCTGTGATTATTCCTGTCTGCTTTATATTAACTTGTGATTCAAATCCATGAGCAGAAACCTTTGCTGTATTTGAGAACTAACTCAGTCAGGATTTGAAAGGCAAGGCTGTCCTAATTACCTCAGATCCAAGTGCCCTGAGAACACTGGAGTAAAACTGCTATTTCACCTCCTGTCCTACACTCCAATCTGGACAGACTGAAGAGGAAAATCAGTTGGTCAGTTCCTCATCTGCTCTGACACCTGCACTTGATGTTCAGCTGCAGTGGTCACAATGGGAATTCAGAGGGCATTTTTGGAAAGGATCCACCCTGCTCTGACACCATCACACCCTGGCCTAGTTACACACTGCTTATGTCCTTTATTGACAGGAGCATAATCCACTGGTGAGGTGACACAAACAATCTTTTCCTGCACTGGAAGGTATTACAAAGATGTAACAAAGACAGCAGATCCTTTAGGGGCACACAGTTCCTCCCACAGTGTGGGGAGAAGTGGGCTTCCCTCTTTTCCCCCCTGGCAATTATCACCTGCTCCCATCCTGTACAATGAGGATTTTGCTCACCTGTTGTAAAGCTGCTGAGAGCTGAATGTGTAAAGCAAGTACAGGGTGTTTCCAGTGAGAAAGGCCAGGATCCAGAAGACAACCAGCACTGATCTCTTCTCCTGAGCAAGGAAAAGAAGCAGAGTTATGTCAGCTCAAAATCTCAAGACTTGAGCTGAGCCTTCAACTGCTGAAAAATCCAACCCAGGGGATGCAAATATGTAACAAAGTGTTCAGTGATTAGTTTATTTACACAGGACTAAGAAGTAGTCTGCAAGGTAAAGACATCTATAAACACAAGCAGAAATGCTTCTCACTCATGTAACCTTTTCAATGGAAATTAATTGAAATAAGCTGGTGAAAATGACAGAATTACAGAATGCATCTTCAAAGTTGGAATCTTTCTTGGGACACCTAAAATCTCCTGATATTTAAAATGCAGATTTAAAAAAGTCCATTCCACGTGTTGTCCTAAATTCTGAGCTGCCACCTGGCTGGAGTGACAATTATCAAAAAGGTGTTTTATAAATAGACCCAAAGTCACTCAGTAGAAGGCTCAGCTAAATCAAATACACCCCACTACTACCTGCAGCACATCTGGGTGCTATCCTAAAGCATGGTGGTTCTGGAACTTTCATTTTTGATTGAACAAATAATTAAAGGTTAAAAGAAGTGGAAATTTTGCATTTCAACACATATGGAAAGTTACAGACAGGCTGGGTGGCAGAAGGCACTGTCCTGGGTCTTGGCCCTCGGTAACTCTGAGGAGTAAATTTTTATTCCTGAGAGGAAAACACCCACCATTTTTCTTGTGAGCTGATTTATTAAGAAAGGAGGTCTCTGTAGCTGCTCAGCAGCCAGGCCTGTTGGGCTGAGATTTAAAGGAGGCAGATCAAGGGGCACACTGCTGGGAGGCCAGAGGGGCAGAGTGCAAGGCAACAGCAATCTGTAACTGGGCTGTGCCATTCATCTGCTCACTCAGGGCTGGAGCTCACTGATTCCACTGCTGCTGGCAGATACAAGCATGCACTTGTGCCATCCATGCAATTTGGACAAAAAAGCAATTCCAGCCTTGTGCTTTTAGTGCTGTTCTCCTGACACAGAAGATCAGAAGACCTGAAAAGATCTGCTGGTTTCTTTATATTCTAAGCATATTAATGCACAGAGCATTATAAAGCTACTAGCAAGCAATACATTTACAAAATCTTTCAGTTGAACATATTAAAACATTATCTAAATGCTAATAAGCTAAATCTCATCATTAATAAGTCAAATAGGCTTCAGCATCTCTGCTGTACATGATGGGAAACCAAGGTGCAGAGAAATGCTGGAACAGGCACTGCCAGGCAGAGGGAGATGCAGATTACAACATCCCTGACCTGTCCTCTATTTGTTTTACTACAACACATTTCACAAAGAAGCAGGACAGAGACTTTGGGAGATCATCAGTGGGGAGAGGCAGGAAGGAGAAGACAGATCTGTGCACATTATACACATACAAATGCATTTAGTCCTACACTGCAACCAAAGGTTCATCCCAGATGCTACTTCGTGCATGGGAAATGATGTTTGCTGGGAACAGAAGTGTTGGAATCCAAAATGCAGGGAATTCTCAGAACTTTGGGCCTGTAAGCCAAAGCTTAGCATTAAACACAGGATTTGATTTGAGAACTTGGAAAAGGCTTCCAAACTTAGGTGCTAGAAGCAAGAATGTGGATTTATAGTTTGACGCAGAGACATGTTAAGTGGAGGAAAGTTTAGAGTTTACGATGTAGAAAAAATAAAAGTAGTTACAAAGGTAAACAAGGAGTTTAGAATACAGTACTGTAGGTTTGTGTGTCATAACATGATTAGCTGAGAAAGCTTACACTGTAGCATGAGTCCATAAGATGAAAGTCCATAAGGACTGAGTCAAAAACATGAATATCCTTGTTAGCAGTGTTTTATTAGTCAATAAATCATTAAAAGGTCTTGTAACTAAGGGTCTTGGGACCTTCTGAACCATGCTGTAACGATGTGAGCCGAACTCACCCTTCCTATCTATGCAGAAAATGAGAAAATAAATGGCATCATCTAAAACACTCAGAGATGATGTTTCTAACTCATTGAAAACTCCTTCAAAAATCCTCATACAGAAAAAAGTAAAATGCCAGCCTCACCTTCAGAGCCACCTGTTCTCGGAGCGTGGAGTTGGCGTAGGCAAAGGTGCTGGCCATGCCAATGCACACAGCAATTCCTGCAGGGAAAGGCTCTGTCAGGGAGGAACTGCTGATGCTCTTTGACTTGATTTCACACCCACCACCCCACCTGCAAGACAGGAGTCTCATCCCCCTGAACCCTTCTGTGCTACACAGATATCTTTGCTGTCACCACTGGAAGCTCTCCCCTTCTCTCCTAGAGAGAGCTCTGAGGGAGAAGCCTTGGTGACATCCTCAGCCTCACAGGAATGTCAAGGAGAAATCAGGAAAAGGAGCAGCACTGGTCAGGACAGGAAACAGATGGATGTGACTGGATGAAAACAGCCTGGACTGAAAGTAGGGGGAATTTATCACAGGCATTATCCCATGCATTTGAGTATGTTCCATTCATGCTAGACTCCATCTGGACACTGCCACATGGATAAATGTATCAGACATCAGAGCCTGATAAAGCCTCCCAACCACCCTCTAATGGCAGCTCAAAAAGCTTTGAGGAATGCTCACCAAGCTTGTGCTGGAAACAAACTTTAGCCAGGAGGATCAAGATGAAGGGAAGTCCCTTCTGCAGCCACCCAACCACAGCTTTGAGCTCCGAGAGAGCCGGGGCCGGGGTTCCGGCCTGTTCCTCGGCGCCCTCCTCGGCGTGGCCGTGCCGGTCGCCCCCGGCCATGTGCAGCAGCGAGGAGCCGCGGTGGTGGCCGTGCTGGAAGTGATGGGCCGGGGCCCGGTGGTGGAACGGGGCCCCCTCGGCCCGGCCGGCGCCCTCGTCCCTCGGGGCCGGCATCTGGATGAACACCTCTCCCCCTCCGGCCGCCGAGCCCAGCACCAGCCCCGCCGGGAAGGGCGCGGTGGCGATGGAGGCCGCGGGGATGCCGGCCAGCCCCGAGAAGAGCTGCTGAGGGGAGGCGGCCTCGGCCTTGAGGCTCTCGAACACTCCGCTCTCGTCCACGCCGGCCTCCGAGCTCAGCGTCTGGCTGCGGCTCCTGCAGGGGGCACAGAGCCAGGGATTCGGTCACAACGGTGCACTGAACCGGGGGCTGGCCCAGCCCTGAGGGCAGCGATTCCTCCACACTCTCTATTGTTGGTCTGTGTACAAATCACAAATGGGACGGGACTGCTGAGGAACGCGTCCCGAGCTGTGGGACAGGACTGCTGAGGAACACATCAACACATCCTGAGCTATGGGACAGGACTGCTGAGGAGCACACCCCAAGCCATGGGACAGGACTGCTGAGGAACACGTCCTGAGCTGTGGGACAGGACTGCTGAGGAACGTGTCCCGAGCTATGGGACAGGACTGCTGAGGAACACATCAACACATCCCGAGCTGTGGGACAGGACTGCTGAGGAAC
>VZRH01004945.1:1962400-1980448 GCA_013397555.1 Urocynchramus pylzowi | reverse complement strand
GGCCGGGCCGGGGGATGCGGGAGGCTGCGCTCAGGGTGAGCGAGGGGCGGAGGAGAACCGTGGCGTGGGGGGAGCGGCCTTCGGCCCCGCGGGTCCCCTGTGCCCCGGGGGGCGCTGCCCGAGCGCCTCAGCCGTGCTGGGGGGACGGGAGGGACCAGCGCTCCCATGAGGGCGGCCCCTGGGACCCGCACGGCTGCGTGGGGACCGGATCCTCCCCGATCGCAGCCTGAGGCCCCGCTCCCGATCACCGAGAAGAATTTCTGTACACAGTTGTTGAGGGGTTCGGGTTATTTACATGCTGCTGGGCAACGAATCCCACACCTGGGCCTTTGGGCTGAGGAACAGCACCAAAACCAGGCAGTGCAGCTCCTTGTGCCTTGTGCACAGTCTGGTCAGCAAACACCGGCGGGCAGAGTTGCAGCACCCCAGTGTCTGTGTTGTCCCGTGCTGAAAGGGTGTTGAGCCTCCCTGACAAAGAGCCTTATTCAAGCAAGAAACACTGGTCCTTTAGCACCAGGGAAACAGCTGAAAGCAGGAAAAAATACAGCCCCCAGCTTGATCCAGAAAAGGGACTATTGGCTAAGTTTAACTGCCAGCTCTGTAGGTTGAGCAGGGACTGAACACCCCTTGCTCTCCCTTGTGAAATGTAGAGTTTGAAAGCAAACTGTACCTGCAGTCAGCTGAGCTGTGAGTCTGCCATACCAGGTACACGGAGAAGGAAAAGGGTTGTCTTTTTTATCTACCATTAATTTCTGTCTGTTGATGAGCACTGTAGAGTGAAAAATATAGCTTAAAAATGAAGTTCAAAAAAGAGTCTTCTCAAACAAGGAATAAAAACCTTGTTGTGTGGCAGTCTGCTTGTGTCCTGGCAGTCTAAAAATTTGATTTCGGAGTCTAGAAATGGTTGTGTTGTTCAGCAAGGCCTGCTGTAGTTTTCAGCAGGTGAGGATCTTATGCCAGGAAGAACAGAACTGCTTACAGATGGTAAGTAAATCTGAAAGAGGACTATTGGCAACAATCACATTTTTCATGTTCAAAGGGTTTAAAACAAAATACAATTCTCTGGACATTTGCTGTAGTAAAAGAATGTCTAGATGATGGGGAGGTTCAAAGTAAAAATAATGTGTCAGAAAGCAGAGTATCTGGTTTAGCTTAATTCCAACTGGTTGTTGCACATTGATGTGGAAACTGAAGTAAAGAAGGGGTAGGTTGTTCAAAAATACATGCAAATGAATGGACTGTTTTCCTATTAAATTTCCTATTATCAGTGGATGGGAGTTATTTTGGATCTAGTGAAGTAAGATAGCAACAGTGAAATAAGTGATGATAAAAATTTTGTTTTCAGTGTTGCCAGAAAACTCGCGGTGCTATTTGATGCCAAACACAGCACAAAAACCCAACAAAAACACCCTCTTAAGAGGTCCTTCTTATCATTAAAAAGAGCTGAATTTCTTCCAGCTTCTGCTAAAACTCTCCTAAATGGAATCCCAGGCCACATGTCCACTGCTCTCCTTGCAGGTGGGGAACTACTTGCGCATGTTCCGGGGCTCCCTGTACAAGAGGTACCCCTCGCTCTGGAGGCGCCTGGCCACGGTGGAAGAAAGGAAGAAGATTGTGGCCTCTTCACATGGTGAGAAGATGAGTAAACATTCCCAGTAATGTTTATGGAAAATTTTGCCTTGAAAAGCTGTTCCTGGCGATTCAGAAGCTTGTGCACCTTGAGGGCTGTGTGAATCACTTCAGATTGCCCCAGTGGTGGAGCACCCTGCATCGGTGGCACTGGTGGCTCCTGGCTCAGCCTGGCAACAAATAGCACCTGATCAAAAACATTCTGAAATGGAAACATCTATCATGGAATTCCTGGGGTTGGCTACATTCATCACAAAGCAAAAGCCACATCTCCAAATCAATACCATATTTCTGAAGAGACTTTTTTGTAGACTAAGAGGGGCGTCTTTGTCTCTCTCATCAAATAGGCAGGAGTGTTGCAAGGATGCCCCATTGAAGATGTGCATCTTTGCTTAACTTTGCTTCTTGCAGGGACTAGATGTTTGTGCCTGCCAGAATTTGTGGTGTGTTGCTACTGATGTGACTGCTACGGGGAGAATGTTGGTATTGTTTTTGTTGAGGGACTAACAGCAAGCAGTTAAATTTCTTAGCAGTATGACTTCTTGTATGTTCTGTAGACTAAAGCATAATAAAAATAATGGTTTACTCTGGGCTTATGTCTCTTTCCTCCAAGTATCCTGCTGACCTCTTGCTTTCTTTTTTTCCCCCAACAGAAAATCAGCGGTCTCACAGTCCCCGAAGATGTAAGTCTCATCTGTGTGTTATTCTTAGCTGTGCTAGAGGAAGAATGTCCACTGTGACCTTTGGTGCTGTTGCAATAATATTAATGTCTAATCCTCTTCCTCTGATCTCTGTCTGTGGTCGCCCTAATTGTGCCTCCCAATCCCATGCCTAACTCTCCTTTCTCAGAACCTTAGCAGGACCCTCCAATGCAGATGGTCTCTGTCATTCAGCAAGAGCTGTCCTGAGGTCTCTCCCCCTTCCCCAAGTCTTTAACAGCTTTTCTGTCAATCCTTGCATCTCTATTTCTGACCTTTAAGTCCACTGAGCATTGTTTTCTGGGCCTGGTAAATATCTGCAAGAAGATAAAGCCCAAAGGACACTTGTATCTCTGTACTAGTCCCTCCTGCAGTGACAGGGAGGGTTTGTCACTATGTAGCCTGTTAATGCTACAGTGCTATGTAGCCCTTTTCCTGTTAATTATTGCCATCTTTCCTGGTGTTAGATCATGGCTATACAACATTAGCCACTAGCGTGACGCTGCTAAAGGCCTCTGAAGTGGAAGAGATCTTGGATGGAAATGATGAGAAGTACAAGGCAGTGTCTATCAGCACAGAACCTCCTACCTACCTCAGGTAACCAGTGTGGGTGAGGCCGAGCTCAGACTGGAGCTGCTTGGAAGATGTCAGCTGGGGTGGGAAGCACGAGGAGGTCCATAAGCCCAGGCTGTTGTGCAGGGCTTGTTTGCCAGTCTGCATTAAATGTTTGCAGTGCTGGGCAAATGGGGATCTCCAGAGTGTAAGGATTGGGTTACTGCCCACATAAAACAGGAAGAAAAATCTAAGTGTTTGTTGATACAATTTCTTTTGCAATTACTGCATTCCATCTGTAACAGATGTTTTACAGAATACTCTCTGCACATATTCCCTTTTGGAGACCTTGCATTTCTCAGCAGTCCTTTTGTAAAGTATAGACAGAAAATCCAAATATGAATCTAGTATTTATAAAGGTGCACCTGGATTCATATGTGATGGATATTTGCAAGCTGGGGAATGGCCTTCTGAGAGGCTGGTGTGGACCACGAGTTCCTGGTGGAACAGTAATGTTGATGGGTCCAGAATAAAATAGCAGGAACTCATCATAGCACTTCAAGTTTAAAATGACACCATTCCTTAAGTAGCAGCAGTGGTGCTGAGGGCCTGCAGGTTAACCTCCAGTCTCCTTCAGAGAACAGAAAGCAAAGAGGAACAACCAGTGGGTGCCAACCCTGCCCAACAGCTCCCATCACCTGGACGCCGTGCCCTGCTCAACAACCATCAACAGGAACCGCATGGGCAGGGATAAGAAGAGAACATTCCCTCTGTGGTAAGACAGCTTCCTGCTTCTGGGAAGTGGGAATAGTTACCAAAAGGGCATGCTGCCATGATGAGTTCATGTAATGTTGTGATTCATCCCCAGCTGACAGAAGACCTACAGTTCATTAACTTGGAGGTTCTTAGTTAAATTGTGTGTCCTGAGGCTCTGTGTTACATTAGCCATCCATGGCTCAGAGTGGGGGGTTTCCTTTTGTCAGGAAAATGGTTCATTCTTTTCCTGATGAGTTCCGTCCATTTCCTGCTGATTTGCTGAGCAGTTGTCATTTGAGAAGCCTGCAGACCCTCTTTGTGAAGGACAGGCTGCTTCTCACTGACATTTACCAGTAACTTTGATCTAGTTTGTTTAGTGGAAAATGCTGCTGAAGCTCATGACTAATGTTTTTTCCATTATAAAACTTAAGGCAACCAAGATAAATCTAATCCTAGAAAACTTCCTTGTTTTATTTGCAGGAATGGGTTATGATAGATGTAATAAAAGGTGATAAACTGGTATTAGTTGCCACAGCCCTGTAAGCTTGCATTGAGGAGTCTGTCTATAGCCAGACTGGGGAGTTGGAGTGTGGGGATTGCTTCCATCAAATGTTGCCTTCCCTCTATGGATGCCAGATGTGTCATGTGCTCGTTGCATATACTGTGTTGTTGCTCTCCACTTTAGCTTTGATGACCATGACCCAGCAGTGATCCATGAGAATGCATCCCAGCCAGAGGTTCTGGTTCCAATCAGGCTCGATATGGAAATTGATGGGCAGAAACTCCGAGATGCATTTACGTGGAACATGAATGGTACGTAGCAAGGAGAGTTTCCTGAGGCTGGAGAGATGAAGTTGTGTCCATCACCAAACGTCCTTGTCCCACACAGACAAAGCTTTAAAGCTTTCCCACTCTGGACTCTATTCAGTGCTTGCATCTCTTAGCAAATGCTCTGCCACTTCCATGGGTTGCAGTCACTCCTGGTCACATGTAGTCTGAAGAGTTTAACTGGCAGATTTTCCTGAGCCAGTTCATCAGCTCAGTGGTCTGAGGGTACTCTGTTAGCTGAGGTTAATGGCTGTGGCTTCTGTGGCCACACTGTCTGGATACCATGGAGCAGGTAAAGAAGGCTGTAAGCCTGTATCAGTGTGTCTGCCCTTACAGACTTGGTACAAAACACCCTTTTAAAAGCAAAAGGTAATGCATTTGGGATTCCTTTTGTCATCTTGCCTTGTGGGATTTTGTGTGTTCTGTAAGTGGCAGACATTAATTTCTAAGGAAGTTTACAGTGTTCATTCTTGTTCTGTGACAGAAAAACTGATGACCCCAGAAATGTTCTCTGAGATTCTTTGTGATGACCTGGATTTGAATCCTCTGACCTTTGTCCCTGCTATTGCATCTGCCATCCGACAGCAGATCGAGTCGTACCCGACTGACAGCATCCTGGAGGATCAGTCAGACCAACGAGTTATTATTAAGGTAACACAGGAAGGCAGGAGAATGAGAGATGAACCATTTGGGTTTCTCCAGTTATGTTAAGGGGGACTAAGAGTACAAAAGCTTCCCTCAGAGCAAAGGAGCTCTTAATTCCAGTCCTCCACCCAGATTCCCCTTTGTTCTATGTATTGAGAACAGAACCAAGGTGACAGATGATTAAACATCTATGTGCCCAGCCTCTGAGATGGTGAAATAGTTCAGTTGAAGCATTGCCATCTTTCTTTGGAAGAGCTGAACCTTGGTGAGCAATGCTGAGTTGTCTTCATGCTACTGAAATGAAGGATTCAGCTAAGGAACTCTGCAGATGAACTAGGAATTACTGCTCTGTTCTCTTCTGCCTCTGCCTCGTCAGTTCAATCACCTTGGACAAGCCTTTGTGAAAGTGGAAACAAATAACCTGTTTCTTCCCTTATCTCCAGCTGAACATCCATGTAGGAAACATCTCCCTCGTAGACCAGTTTGAGTGGGACATGTCAGAGAAGGAGAACTCACCAGAGAAGTTTGCCTTGAAGCTGTGCTCAGAGCTTGGCCTGGGCGGGGAGTTTGTCACAACTATTGCCTACAGCATCCGGGGACAGCTGAGCTGGCACCAGAAGACCTATGCCTTCAGGTACTGAACTGCCACCTCCTTGTCTGGCTCTGGGGGGTGTTTGTACTTCATGGCCATTTGCATCAATGCATCTTAAAACAGCTGACCTGATTAGGAAGGTTTTGTTTGAAATTAGTCCTTATGGCTTGCACCCATTCTGTTTATCTTAAAATTTTTTTGTGCTTGTGCCTAAATATCTTTTCCTGATGGGTCTAATACATTTCAGGACCAAATATTGATGAAATGTCAGCTTCTGTTGACAGAATTAATTAACAGAGATAGTCCCTCTTCTAATGTAAGGTCATGATGAGCCCCAGATACATTTTTTGTTTTGTTGGCTTTGCCTAACTTGGGCCATCCAGTGTTTCAAGCTTTGGTTGTTTGAACTTGGACTGATGAAAACTGTACCTCTCTACCCAGACTGATGTTAGAGGTGGGTTGATCATAGACCCTTCTCACAGCTGGAATGCAGCATTGTCAGGTTTCATTAGTCACCCTTGTAATTTGTCTCCTAAATGGCTTCCAGTTGTGCTGTGCAGCGTTCTGTGGTGAGTTCCTGCATTGATGTTATCCACAGCACAATGCTGAGTCTGCAGCTGTAACAGTCCTTTAATGTACACTCTGAGGTTTTGTGACCTCGGGTCATGGTGACAGTCAAGGAAGTTTAAGAGTTCAGCAAATGCTGTATTTGCAGAGGAGGGAATGGTACTGTTGACACCAGTTTTGTAGGAGTCGATTCAAGGAAGCAGCCCAGGGAAACGTGCCCAGCCCTGCCCTACCTCAGACAGGACAGGGAGTAGTTGGGAGTGGGAGTAAGCAAAGAGGAGCTGGAGACTGTGGGGAAGCTGGCTGCTGCCATGAGCTCTGCTCCTTCTTCCTGCTCCACCCAAAGGGTTCCTGTCTGGTCAGCCTTCTGTGAGAAATAGACCCTGATCTGCTCTGGCCTAGTTGCTCTTGCACTGGTCTCACTCTGCTTCCTCTGGTTATAGTTTTTATCCTGCCTGTCTTCCACAGCAACTGCCTGGTTCTAAAGTGATCCCTAGAGTGATTCATAATAGAAAATGGAAAGGAACCCTTTAGCACATGTGAATTAAGCTCTGAATTAAATTGTTAGATTGTGTGTCCATCCTGCTGATGTCCCTTGGAAGGTGGAGGTGGCTTCTACCTTTCCCTCCACAACCTTGGATTGATACTTGCAGTTTTGGCTTGGGACTACATCCAGCAATAACAACAACAAAGCAGTGGGGTGGGCATTCCTGAGAAGTGATGGGATCCTGCAGGGTGGTAGATGAGGACCTGACACATGTGCTGCAGCACTGTCTGCATTGTTGCTTGCAGTGAAGTGTCTGTCCCTCCTTCTTGTGCTTCTCCACGTAGTGCAGATGCCCAAGAAAATAATCTGTATGTGCTGGCTCTTGGGAGTGGGGTTCATTCCTCCTTTTGCTTCTGCTCAGTCGCTGGAACTTGCAGCAAGTGAAGTTTTAGTCAGTACTGCCCAGGCTCATGTTAATGCCAGCTTTACATGATTGTCTCCAAAAACATATGTTGGGCCGTGGTGCCAAAGGGTGCTTCCTCTTAGGGGTAGTTCAAACAGGCAGATTTCAGGCCTTCTTTACACTGTGGCAGTATTGCAAGAGGGAGAATAAAAAACTAAAAAAGGAACCCCACCAGAACAAAGTACACAGACATGAGCTGTTCAGAGAGAAAAAACCACCTAATTGAAACCTCGTTTTTTTTTGTCATAGTACAAACATATCCTCCTCTTCCCTTTTTTCTTCTAGCAAAGGAGTACTTTTGAAAACTTACAGTGATTAATAATATTTGGGTTCTGTGGTTGGTTAGTTCCTGAATTTCCTAACCACAGGAGTGGTGGTTGCTCCAACATCATTCCACTGATGTAAGGAAAGGGTCTGCTTTAGATGTATCAAAAGAACTTTAATATCTCAAGGGACTGGGGGTTTGAGAAGTCATGTGCCTCTTAATCATCTGAGGGAGAGGTGAAACTGTCTTTTAGTTGATGAAAGCTAGGGCACTTTTTTCAGCTGGGCTACTCTGTGCAAAACAAGGAGAGGCTGAAGTCCAGTGGCAGGGCAGGACTGGAGGCACACAGGTAACTGCTGCCTGTGGGATTTTCAGGGGCAGTGTGGGCTGTGATGTTCCCTCCTGTGTGCTGAGTGTTCCTGGTGGCAGCACACAGCACCTCACAGCCAGTTTTGCCTTTGAGACCTGAGTGATGGCACAGGTTCTCCCACACACCAAACCCACGTGCCTGAGGAGTCACCTTTCCAAAAGATGACATCTCCCTGCTTTGTTGGCGTGCCCCTGACACTACTGCCAGAGGCCAGGAGCCTGAGCAGGGCAGTGCCTTGCTCTTCTGGGATGCCTGCAGCTGACAGTGCCTTTCAGCCATTCTGGCAGCAGCACTTTCCTCCTCCTCAGGAAAAAACAGGGGAGGAGGAGCTGTCTTACTGTAGAGGTTGATAGATGGGGAAGGATTTTTCAGTTTCTCTCTGACTCCTTGCTAAAGAAACGTGGTATCTGAGTTGCCTTGCAGTTAGTTTATGCATGAGTCCAGCTTTGCATCCCCTATTTAATTCAGTGAACGCTCAGTGTTAAGCATAGTGAGGTAGAGATCATGCTATCACTAACAAAACCCCAGTTAATATCTAATTTTGCCTGGAATGTGTGGCATTCTAGGACTAAGATGAAATTCCTGGGTTTAAGTGTTGTTTAGTGGATGGCAGCAGTATTGGAAGTAGATTTGATTAAAGCTTCCTCCCTGGATCAGATACCAAAGGCCCTGGATTAATTTTTCATGGTAGAATTACTTTGAAGACTTGTTATTTTAGATTATTAGCTTTGATGCAGATGTTGTGTGTCCCATGATGATTAGCATTTGAGTTCTTTCCTGAGGGAATGAGAGGGCTGCCTGTGAGTGCTGAAATCCTGTGTAGGGGTGCACGTCCCAGGGGAGGGGGCCGGATGTGTGTGCACACCTGTCCCAGGGCTCCTCTCACACACACACACTTCTGCAGCTCAGGCTGAGCCACTTTTGAGAATTCAAAGCAAACATTTACATTCCGAGGCTCCTCTGTATTTATGCTGGGCTTCCGGCTCCACTGTCAATATTTGGGAAGCTACTCTTGGTCAATTCCTGTTGACTTTTACTGAAAAGCAGCTAGTGAAGCAGTAAATATTTCGTGCATGTGATAATACAGCTGGTCAGGGCAGAGGAATCTCTGAGAAACAGATCTGGTGATTTGGGGCACAGCCTGGTGTCCTGTTGCTTGTTAGCCACAGCAGCTCCTAAAAGACTGCTCTTTCCAGTGTCAGGTTCCCAGTAAAGGCAGACTTTTGCCAGGGGAGAGCTATCAGGGGTGTGCTAGGCAAACTACAGCTAGGAAGTGAGAGCTGCAGAACAGCCAGGCTGGACAGGGAGCCCTGGGAAGAGTCCCAGCTCCTGGGCTGTGCTGGGAGAAGGGCTCCCAGGACTGATGGACTGGGAGGAGCTGTGCCTTTTGGGCTGAACCCTGCCAGCCAGGGATGTGACAGCCTGTGTGGGAAAGAATTGCTGGTCCAGCACAAATCCCTCTTCAGTGGTGGAGATGGGTGTAGCTGCTTTCCCAGAAACTTCAGCTTCCACAAGGGTGTAACCAGGAGCATGTGGTGAACTTCAGGGACCTGACTGTACTAAGCAGAGGGGAGAAGGAATGCTGAAGCCTGAGACACTGTAAATGATGCTCTGCTGTCCCTGGGCTGCTGACCCAGGGGAGTCTCTGGGCCCACTGATGGATGTTGCTTTGTTGCCCTGTGCCCTGCCCTGCAGCGAGAACCCTCTGCCCACTGTGGAGATCGCAATTCGCAACACGGGCGACGCTGACCAGTGGTGCCCTCTCCTGGAAACCCTCACAGACGCTGAGATGGAGAAGAAGATCAGAGACCAGGACAGAAACACAAGGTACTGCCACTACTTTGGACAGTTCTCTTGGCCTGTCCCTTGACAGAAGCTCCAAGCTTTGATGTTTATGTTTCCCTACTGAGAGCTAACTGGCAGGATGTCAGCCTTGCTCACAACAGATTAGCTTCAGGGTATTCAGCTGTCATCACCTTCCTCCACAAACACAGAAATGTCTGCTCTACCATCTCCTGCTTGCAGGAAGTTTCCTTTTTTTTTTTAACCCATTTTTTTCTTTTCCTTGGGCTCTTTGCTTGTCCAGGGGAGTTGTTTGTATAGGAAGGCATGAATCAAACATATTGGAGTTTCATGCACTGTCATGCTCCCTAGAATCCTGCCACAAAGCTTCCTTTTAATGTAGTGTAAAGTTCGATTTGATGTAGCAATGGGCAAGCTCCCAGCTCTAGCCTGAGTGATGCCAACCTGTTTGCCAGCACGGGGAGCACTGTGTGGTTCCAGGAGAAGCTGTGCCCACCAGAGACCTGCTAAGGGATGCTTGACAAGCAGTTGAGAGCTTGCACCTACTTGATGAAATTCTTCCTGGCAGATATAAATGAATGGCTAGTATCTCTCCAAAAGATACATTGGAAACAGTAAATATACTGGCTCAGCTCTTTCCCAGGGTGTTTTTTTAACTGCTGATTAACAGTAGCACAGTCATTTTGTGTATCAGCTATGGCTGACTGAAGAGTTTACAGTAACAGTCTGCTCAATCCAAGTTAATGACAAAAAGTGCCCTAACAGCTGTTAGTGAAAATAGTGTCTTTGCCTTATCAACAGGGGCACTCTCAGGTGACTGAGGAGTTCTGTCTAGGAATAAACCTGTCTACAAAGTTGACAGAGCTGTGGCAGCCTCCCCAAGAGCATTGCTTTTGGTCAGACCTCCCATGTCTGTAACATGCACTTACTGTACCTCTCTCTCTCTCCCTTAGGCGCATGAGACGTTTGGCCAATACTGCTCCAGCCTGGTAACCTTCCTGTCGTGACACTGGTGCTCTTCCTACAGACTTTATCCCTATTCCTCTCCCCAGATGGATCTAGAATTGGCAGGGGTCTTTCTGTCTCTGAAGGGGACACACATTCCACTTGCCACGAGTTCCCAGTACTGCTGACTTCTGCCCCCCCTCCACCCCAGTGCCACGCCCCAAGAACGCTGTGTGAGCAGCGTCACCTAGCTCAGACCTGTGGCAGGGTTGGAGCCCTTCTATACCTGTGTGTGGACAGTGTAAAGATTCTTTTCTATAGGTGCAAGGTGCACTCCTAGGACAACTTTTTAAATAAAAGGAATGCATACAACAGAGGCTGATTTCAGTAAGTTTGCATGAACAGTGAATCTCAGCATGTTCTGTGCTATTCTGGTAACTGAGCAGTCCCAGGGCCTAATACCAATGCTTTTAGGTATAGTGCTGAACACTCACATGCATTCAGTTTTCCTGGGTGCTTTACTTCAACAGGTACAACAGCCCAAAACCTTTTGGTGCAGGGGAAAGTGAGAAAGAGATTTAGAACTAGAAGCAGCAAACAATTCTCTAAGGATTGGTCTGTTACCAGACTTGGCACAGTCTGTAATGACCTCGGGGAGGTGTTCAGCTGGTTTACTCAACAAGGTAGAACAGTTTAACTGGAATCACTGACTTAAGAGTCATTTCTGTCAGATGTCAGCCTGGTGTGTGGTGAACCCTGTTTTTTGTGAAGACTGCACCTGGAAAACAGCACAGTCTCTGCACTGGTACAGCAGGTAAAGCCTCCAGTCACTGAGACCGAAGCTTCTCTGCAGCCAGTGCCTTTGCTGTGGTCACTGTCAGCACACAACACTGCCAGCTGCACTGCACAGAGCACTCAAAGCAAAGTGGGTGTCATGAGTGCCCTTAGCACTGCAGTGTCAGGATTTTGCAACCCAAGAAAGAACCTGTCTTTCTCTAGGGAGTTTAGAAACAAAATCTGTTGAAGTGGGATTTAAAGAAAAATCTAAGTTTTCTTACAAACTAATTAGAATCTCTCTTGCTGTTGAGGTACCCCATCTCTTTGATAGAGTTCCTACCATTCACTGCCAGAACTGATGAGTGGTGCAAGCAAGGCAGATTTTGCTGGCAGCCTGACAGTTATGTTCAGGCCTTTATGATAAAGCTGTAGGTTTTATGATCCTTGCTGATCCACCCACCCTGCTAGCACAGTCAAAAAACACTTTCTGGCCTTAATTTATCATGTTTAGACTTGAGTAATAACAGAGACAGTTCTGATTCCTGGGTGGGAGGGAACTTTTTCCAGATGTTAGTCTGCAGAAACTGAAAACTTGCAATTTAGTAATACTATTATTCAGTCTTACCCTAGGCTCCTGTGCCAGAGTGGTACTCCATGCATTACTTTGTATTAGAGAGGTTGAAAGGTTATTTGAGCAAGTAAGACAAACCCTGAGATGGCTGCTGCATCTCAGCCTCCCATGTAAAACATATTTTGGCTCATGGACATAACTCCAAGCCTTCTTGAGAACATTTCAGCCTTCTTTTGTTGTATGACCAGGGACTTCTGCCAGCAGCCTCTTCAGGGAATTCAACTAAAATACATGTGAAACTGCTGTAGCCTTAAATTAGCATCTGTGGTGCAGGTTTTTTAATTGCTGTGAAGTTTGTGATTACTAATCCTCAAGTTCACAACGAGGTGCAGGCACACAAGGATTGCAGCACCTCTCTGCTTCTCAAGGCCAGAGAGGCTGTACAAATTGTTCCTCAGAGCAGCCAGGGACAAAGCAGGACAGTTGAGAAAGATGGGAACTTCAGCCAGCTTTCTTGATATAGCATTAGGACTATTGGGAACAGCCAGGAGCAGCTTTCTTGCTCTGTAATCACAATTCCTTGGGCTCTGGAACCCCACCTAAAAGCATAGCCCAACTTTTACATTTCAAAGCCACATCTCAGGCAATTTAAAATAGAACATCTGGAGACTTTAAAGACAAACTCCTTCTAGGGACTGAAACCCCAGCTCTGTTATCATTACCCTTAGTACCACTGTATTTTCTAGAACAAATGACCACCTCTACAGGCCTCTCATCCTCTTTGCAGAGGGAAGCATAAGTGCAGCAAAAGAGCTTGTTCAAATCAGGTCTGATTTTTGATGAAGTGTTTTATTGGAAGAGCACAGGGGAGGGGGAGTTGGTGTGTGTGGGGGGTCTGTGTGTGTGCCTAATCAGATGCTGGTTACCCCCATTTCATAGTTTGGTGGTGGATTGCAGGTCTGAGCAGCCAGCACTGTTAGGAGTGAGCTGCTGTAAGATACAACGTGTGCAGACTCCTTTGAGGTTGGGTACAAGCACAGTGGGTGCTGTGCTAGCAGGAATGATCAGATTCATTTCATACAGGTGTCAGGGTAGGGATGAGATTGTTTCATTTTCCCCTGAAACTCAGATGTTTAAGTTTCAGAACTAAAAGATTCAACAAGAGTGGAATTACACTGCAGGTGCAGACAGTCTTTATTGCCAGTGTCAAGTGCTGCTTCCAGCCACTGCCTGGATCAAGTGTCCAGCTCAGTCCCTTTGTCCTTTCCCAGGCACCCTTTATCCAATTAGACACCCCCCACACTTCTTCTCATGCTCTGCAGCACTGCTGAGAGAAGAGGGAAAGGACATCTTCCAGCCTTGCCCACCAGAGAAGAAAATTCCAAACCTGGCAGTTCTGAGCAAATTCCTGATGAATTGCTGCCTCTGCCCCTGGCAGAAATGGACACACAACTGAAAAATAAAGACTTTAATGTAAAGACTCTTTGGAAACAACCACCAGAAAAGGAGTGGGGGACATAAAGGAAAGAAGGAGGCTGAGCTGCATTCTACCATGATACAGAACTACTTCATTGAAAGCCCACAAAGAGGTCTCACAACAGTGAGGGCCAGGTGCACCTTTGTACAGAGAGCAAGAGTGACCTGGCACACAGCAAGTCATTGACAGCAGAAGAAGGAACTGGTTTAACACCCCCTTTGATACTTATCCCACACCAGGGAACTGAGGAGCCATCACAGCTTCAGCCCTGTCCCTAGAACACCTCTGGAAGCATTCAGGAGTTCTTGTGTGCAAAGCTCTGTGGATCCACTTTGTACAAGGGGAAGATGGGTTACCCACACAAACAGCGACACGCTACACATCGGAATGGCAACTGGTGTTATTCCAGAAGGATCTCTGGGCCACAGCCAAAGTCCAGCCAGAAGGGAGGAATCTGGCCACATGAAGAAGTCCCCCATGCTACTGTGGATGCTGCTGCTCGTTCTGGTCTTGGTCTCTAGGCAGGTGTTCTGGACGATCCTCAGGGAGAGGGTTGTAATTGGGATCCTCTTCAGGTGTGTCAAAAACCATCTTCCTGGCAAGGGACATGCCCATCCCAGCAGGCAGGCAGGTTAGGAAACAGCTGAGCATGACAAACCCCCAGCCCTCCTAGGAACACCCTTGGCCCTCTCTGGAGCTTGGCTGTCACCAACCATTCTTTTGCTCAGCTTAACACACAGTGATGACAGTTCTTCCTTCCTTGATCACCAGGTCAGATTTGATTGTCAGTGCACAAAGCAGAACATACTCTGCTTTCTTAAACTACAAAAATACATCAGAAAATATCCTGCCTCCATCTAGCATTTACACCAGCAGTAAGCAGACTCTAGTTCTACTAGCAAAGCTGAAGGCAGCAGCAGCTGCTGCATGGGCCCTGTACACATGTATGTAACACACAAATAATGCAGCAATCCATGCCCTGTGGAGCTGAGGTGGTGTCAGCAGGCAGGTGCCTCTTATGGTCACAGTTTGCTATGGAAGTGATGAGGTTGGGAAAGCCCACAGTAAAGCCCAGAAAGAATCAACTTTACTTACAGAAAGCTAGGGGTTAACAGCAACTTCTTTCCTCCAGGCTGATTGGGGAAAACATCTTCCAAGAAATAATAGATGTGACCCACTGCAATCCCTGGGGAGAGATGCCACCAAGGTCAGGCACAGCTGCGACTCCTTTGCCACTGAACCAGAGTTGCTGGGCCAAACTCTAAGACCCCCCAGCTGTGTGCCCACATCCAGCTCCCTCCAGAGCCAGGGATGCTGCAGGTTGCTGTGGTCAGCACACAGGGAGCCCATTAGCCTGAGGGCAGCATCACACACCCAGGAGACCAGACACAGCAGTGTCAGAGCTCACCATACCCAGCTTCTACCACCACCACAGACAGACACACCAAAAAGCAGGTCACAAACAAGAGCCCAGCCACCCAGAAACCCAGGCAGCTCACTCAGGAAACCCAACATCTCAGGTCAGGTGGAACCAAGAGAAGGTGCCGGTGTCCCAGTAGCACCTATGAGGACTGAGAGCTGTGGCTGCAAGGTGGCCTTGTTCCCATCACCCACCAGCTCTGACTTACCCAGCAGATCAATGATGATGGAGTTGCCTAGGAGCAGAGAGAATCCCATCAGGACCCAGGGCAGGAAGGGGGCTTGGAAGTTAAGAAGCCCAAAAAAGTTCATGCGGATATAAGGGTTCCTGCGACTCCACACGTACACCAGCATGATGGTGAAAGCCTGGCCCAGGAAAAACAGGCTGGCAAAGAGTCCAAACAGCTGGGAACTACCGAGTCAAGGAAAAACCTGCCCACCCTGTGCATGCCTCCAGGCAGCACAGCTTTGGGACAGGAAACCCAAACTAGAAGCACAGTGTCCTGAGACATTGCCCAGGTCACCGAGCCTTTCCTGGCTGAGATCCACTGACCACCACTGTCCCACACACATCTCCTCCATGCCACCCCAGAACAAGGCACTCTGGAGTGCACATGTAGGTTGCTCACTCCTTAAGCTGATGTCAACAACCACCGGAGACCAGAGAGCTCTGTAGTCACCTTTGTAAAATGAACATCAAAATGACCTTCAAAGAAGGGCTTTCACAGTCTTACAGCACTTGGGACAGTGGCATATCTTAACAGCTAGCTCACATCCAGTATCTGCCTTCTACAGAAGAAGTTCAGCAGTGAGATGGCTCTTGGAATTCACAGTCCTCTTCTTCAGAGCACAAGGAGGCAGAGAGAGGCAAAAATTTCCTCTGCCCTTGTTGTAGTTGGACTCCAAATCCACGTGTGGCCAAGCACGTGCCTGCTGCAGCACCTGGATCCTAATGGCTCGTGCAGCTTCATGCAGAGCTCCGTGGGAACTGCAGTGCTCTGAGCCATCTGCATAGCACAGCAGAAGATATTCACAGAAGGTCTATGCTTGGGAGGGAAATAAATTTCACCATCAGATTACTGTGTTGTGAAAAGAATTTAAGAACTGTGTGATGGTACCTCCAGCTACTGACAGGCTGCAAGCTCTGAGCTCACATGTGCTGAGTATGTGGGAACTCACTCCTTGTCCTCATGGCTCCACGTTCCTGCCTTTGCCCTGAGCCAGCCTCACGCAATCACAGCCATGCTGCACTCACCAGAGCTCAGTCAGTGGCCCTGGCACAGCTGGACACGTGGCCTCCTTTCGGGCTGAGCCTCCCAAGCACTCCACAACGTGTCCTCTTCAGGGATGAGGCAGCCCAGCCCCTTGCCAGGGGCTTCAGCAGTTCTGCAGACAGCAGCACAGCCACAGGCAGCTTTTCTCTCCTCTAAGGGCAGCTTTTCTCTCCTCTAAGCACACTGGGCAAGGCACTGGCCAAGCCAAGGGTGGGAAAACCAGGAGCACAAGCTGTGCTGTACAGCCAGAAGCTGCCCCTGCACCATGTGCTCAGCAGAGCTCTCCCAGGTCTCAGGGCATGAGCCTGGCAGGCCTGGGGCACGAGGCCCTCTGCCCTGAGCACCAAGAAGGTTCATGAAGCAGCTGTGCTGCTCAGCAGGCACCTGCTCCACAGCACAGCTGGGATGCAGAGGCAGCAGACAAGCCCTACACTATCCCCAGCACCTCAGAGACACCGAGGAGCCTCAAGCAGCTCAAAGGATACTGTCATGAGAAACCCTCCAAAGAGGAACATGAAGACAAAGTCAGCCGTCCTTCCACGGAAGGAGCCTTCCTCCAGCATGCGGCAGTACCTGTACCTGAGAGGGCAGAGAAGGGAGGGGTTGCAGTATAGGAAATTAACAGCTGCCACCCTGTGCCTGCAGCAGCACTGCCCAGGAACAAGCTGCTGCAAGCTCCTGCATGCCAGGAAGCTCAGCCCAGAGCAGAACAGTGCAAACTTCACCTCACCCCACTGACCCCATGGACAGAGAGAGGCACCTGCTGAGCTTCAGCCAGAGTTCACCCCAGGGATGGGCACTGCTCTCCAGCAAGAGCCACAGCAGCAGCACTGCCAGCTTCCCTTTTGGCAGGGCCTGCCCTGCAGCAAGCACAGATGGAGGGGCAGGAGGGTCACGGCTTCAATTCAAAAGAGCCAAGAGGAGAACCCACAGCCCTAGAGTGCTGCCAAGGCAAGCCATGCTGGGGAGGAAGATGGATGGGGGGAGTTGCATCTAAGCCAAAATGGGAGCAGAGAATGTCACTGAGACCAAAGGATACAGAAATATCATGTTGAAAAAGAAACTGAATCCCAGGGGCCCAAAAAAGAGGAAGTTGGTGATCAGCCTCCATATCTGAAAGAGAAGAGAGAGGAGAGAGAAAAGGAGGTGGACAGAGGTCTCTCCTCAACACATGTAGCAGCCCATCACACTGTCCACAGGGAACGAATGCTCAGACATGCACCTGTCCCTTCAGAACTACCCCAGGACACCAGACAGCTGCTCCACCCTCTAGTGGAACCTCCTTACACGATACCCTGGTACATTAGAGTGTCTCAGCTTTCCAGGTATGGAAAAGAAGATTTCTCTACTTTTCTGGAGAGGCCAAACAGCCACAATTCAGCACCCAGAGCCACGCCTCTCTACAATAAAGCCCTCTCCAACCAGCCCAACAGCAGCGGCCACACACGGTGTAACAGAGGGGGAAGAGATGGGTTTTGAGTCAAGGAAAAGCCAAGGTGGTGTGTGGCAGGGAAAGGCTGGAAGGAGTTCTCCCCGCGCAGGTGCCCGTGACAGGAAGGGACGCTGTGTCCTGAGCCGGCTCGCAGCGCCCAGGGAAGGCTGGAGCAGGGGGACAGGAGCCCCTCGGGACGGATGACACAGCACTGCTCGGCCACCCTGCGGAGCGGGACACCCAGGGCCCCGCTCACAGCCAGCCCTCGCTGGAAGGGGCACAGCGGGCCCCAGAGCCCGAGCGAGGCCTCACCTGGAACTTCCTGAAGATGAGGTCGGGGTTGAAGTACAGCTGGAAGGGGGTGATGAACTCCAGCTGCTGTGGGAGACAGGCAGAGCAGCTGCCATCACCCGCTGCCCTCGGCCAGCCCCGGCTCCCGCCCCGCGGCCCCCGCCCCCCGGCGCGGCCCCCGCTCACCACGGCGGCGGTGGTGAGCAC
>VZRH01004945.1:1885904-1962142 GCA_013397555.1 Urocynchramus pylzowi | reverse complement strand
GGGGCTCGGGCGGGGCTCGGGCGGGGCACGGGCGGGGCACGGGCGGGGCACGGCGGAGCACCGGGTGTCGGCGGTACGCCAGTGTGCCCCGGGTCCTGGGACAGTGACACTGACCTGCCCGGCTGGGGAAGCGTCCGCCCGCTTCCTGCCGCGGCCGAGGGAGCCGCGGTGCGCTCAGCGGCGCCCCCGCAGTGTCCCCGAGGGCCGGGGGCTCTCAGCGCGGTGTTCCATCGCTGGCTCGGAGGGAGAGGAGCCCGCTGGGAGAAGGGCGGCGGTGCTGCTGCCCCAGCCCGGGTGTGTTGCCGCTTGCTTGGCTGATCAGAAGGGTCTTGTATTCACTAAGGCACGAAGGGCTTGGGGTTTTCAGTAATTCCTGCTGGAATCTCTCCGGCCTCCCGGATGGAGCAGTGAGGCGCTTCCCCAAGCTGTGCGAGATCGCACCGGGCTGTCATGGCCGCTGGAAGAAACCAAGAGATGTGTGGTCCCACCGGGTGCTGAGAGGACCTGGGAACGGCAGCAGCAGCACTGCACTCAGCCCTCAGGAGAGAGCAGAGCCTGTGCTGGGCCCTCAGGAGAGAGCAGAGTCCGTGCTGGGCCCTCAGGAGAGAGCAGAGCCTGTGCTGGGCCCTCAGGAGGGAGCAGAGCCTGTGCTGGGCCCTCAGGAGAGAGCAGAGCCTGTGCTGGGCCCTCAGGAGGGAGCAGAGCCTGTGCTGGGCCCTCAGGAGGGAGCAGAGCCTGTGCTGGGCCCTCAGGAGGGAGCAGAGCCTGTGCTGGGCCCTCAGGAGGGAGCAGAGCCTGTGCTGGGCCCTCAGGAGGGAGCAGAGCCTGTGCTGGGCCCTCAGGAGGGAGCAGGGTCTGTGCTGGGCCCTCAGGAGAGAGCAGAGTCCGTGCTGGGCCCTCAGGAGGGAGCAGGGTCTGTCTCAGCCCTCAGGAGGGAGCAGAGCCTGTGCTGGGCCCTCAGGAGGGAGCAGGGTCTGTCTCAGCCCTCAGGAGGGAGCAGGGTCTGTGCTCTGCTCAGGAGCTCTCCTGCTCAGGAGGGAGCAGGATCTGTCTCTGCCTGCGTGTCCCACACAGACAGTGCTCCTGAGAACCAGAGCTGGTACACATCTCCAGAAACCCGGCATCCTTCGCTCTCCTGCTGACAGTCGGGTCTAATGTTACATCCACCCTGGATTCAGATGAGGAATGGGCCTGGTGTTGGGTTTGTGCTGGAGAGGGTTAAGCTGTCATCAGAGCCTTAATGAGCCCTGAGATTTCCCTTTAAACCCTCACTTAATGGGAAATGAAATTACCGAGGGGGAAGGGAGACTTTGTGTCCTCCACCACCTCCGTCCTGACTGCCCTTTGATGAAATACAAAACCCAGATGGAAGATGACGGGACATGAGGTTAAAGCAACATAATGGGGGAGAGAGGGGAGAAGACGAGACCGGTGGGGTCTGTCAGACCAGGGAATGGGCTCCTGAGTGCCCTGGGCACTGCGGTGCTGCGAGCACCTCTGCTGGGGCTGGGGGAGAAGGAGGAGCTGTTTTAGGGGTGCTGGGAATGGAGCTGAGCGAGGAACTTGTGCCCCAAACTGCAGCACTCACGCCATTGACCCCAGTGTCAATAGGCTTGGCTGTGTGGGCACAGCCTTTTGGTGGGAGCTGGGATTGGTGGGAGAGCTCTGGCAGCTGAGAAGAGCTGAGCTTACAGGGGAATTCATCGGGCCAGGAGCTCTGCAAAGGGCTGCCCTTTTTCATGTGGCTGTTTCAGCCCAAACGCTGCTCTGCAGCTCAGCCCTCCAGCATGCCACGGAGCTCCCAACCCAGCTGAACGGGTAACTGAGCTGAAGAACTGAGAGTCAATAAATGGATAATAAATGAAATGAATGAATAAGTATCCCGTTCCTTTGGGTGGGGAATTAGAGGTTTCCTATCTGCTCTTGCTGCTTGTGGACACCAGACAGAAGCTGAATTCAAGCACCATGATTCCTGCCCCTTCCTTATTTGAACCAAGGCTGGGAGATGAATATTGGGAGCTTCTCTACTGCAAGGAGGCCCTCACTAGCTCCATAGAGATGGGAATCCAAATAATCAATCCCACTCATTCTCTGTGAAAGACTATGTGCAAATTAGACATTGCATAAAATCTAAAAAAAAAAAAAAAAAAAAAGAAATAATTAGTTTCCTAATTTTTTTCTCTTCCCTTCTTTTCTAGCCAAAACTAGAGAACTCCACTTGTCCAGGCTTCTACTTAAGGTCTCTTTTCTAATGTTTATGGGGGAAGGGGGAGAAGTGATGAAATGCATCAGGAAGCTCACCAGCTCCCACTGGGAGAGGCCAAACAAATCTCAGTGTCACCCTGAGTTCCCAGGCTGCTTTCTGCCCATGAGCTGAGTCCCTTCAGAGCTCAGCCAAGCTGACTTCATGCACTACAGTACACTCAGGGCAGCTTTAGTCTTTATTACAATCCGTGTCACATTTTATGGGTTTTTGGAATTATGGCCTTCCACAAGTTCCCATCAGTGCAGGCACATACTTGGGTTCACAGACACCCCTTCACAGTGATGCTGACATGTGGCCTTTTATAAAATCATGAAATCTAACTAAAAGCCTGGAAAAACCCCCAAAACCAAACTCTTTGTCTCAGCTGCAGGAGGGTAAGAGGGACTGCCAGAAAGACGCTGTCCAGGAGTTCTTTCACTGATTTGCTCCTGCCTTGTCCTGCCCCTGCCTGGGGACTCAAAGCAGATGCAGCACAGTGACGTGCCATTGCTTCCTGCCTTCTGCTGGGCTCCCCTTCCTTGTGGGATCAGCTCAATTGCTGTCAATGTGCAGCATCAGCTTCAAAACTCAATATGTCAGAAACTCAAAGTTTCCTCACAAATATGTGTGATGCCCAGACTTCAGTCCATTTTGGACAGGCTTTGAAAAAGGTTTCTGTCTGCATGCTCTTGGAGCAGCCAGAGGACCGAAGGACTCCCAGCTGTAGCCTTTGCACAAGTCCTTCAAAGGAAGAACTGAAACATGATGGTATCTCTTTGCCAGACAATATTTACCCATTGTGCATCTACAGGCTCAGTGATAGTAACCTACAGCATAAAATCAGCATTCCTGTCTCAGTTTCTGCAAACTAAAACTGCAGAGTTAGAAAACAGAGAAAAACGCTATTAACTCTCCCCATGAGTTAAACAGCACATAAACCTCAAGAAGGCACATGAGCAAAGATAAATGGGCTGTTGCAGCGGTCATCTCTTTTGTTTGTAGTAAATTATTGTGTGTAATTCATGTTTCCTGTCCATAAATACCAGAGGAACTTGAAGACATGGAATCCATTCTAATTCAGTAAAGACAAAAACAACTCCTTTTGAGCCCATCTGGAACTTGTTTTTATCATAATTGTTTTGGGCTCCTAACGAGTTCAAGATCTAAGTGCCGTCTGTAATTGTTTCAAGGATAAACAGCTGCTTTGTTTAAAGGCAGCAGCTCCCATTTTGCCCAGCACAGCAGTCCGGGGCTCGCAGGATGAAAGGAGCTGTGCCGTGTCAGCACAGGCCCTAACGAGCACTGGCGCCCTTGGCCGGGCGCTCGCCCCGCCCGCAGCCGATGGGGCAGGAAAACAGCCCCAGGCACGCACTTGTGAGCGTCCAGGCGCTGACACGTGCCCTCTGCTCTTCAACGTCACTGGCATTTTGTTTGTAACTTCATCTGATGATGTTTTGCAACGTGTCCTGCTGTGACGAGGCATGCCTGGCCTGGTGACGCACAGGCATCTCCTCCAGCTGGGCTGTGGGGCACTCGAGGGAGAGCGTTCACTGCCTGGCCACATAACCCCAAGCCCCTTGCTTGGGTAATGCTCCACCCCCTGCTTACAGTCCCGAATCTTTCCTTCATCTGAAAACAAAGATACCCCCGCACCCACTGTGAGAGACTCCCCCCACCGGGGTATGTTGTGTCTCGGACCAGTTGTGTTCAAGGTCTCACCCACGGCGCTCCCCAGGACGTGCCGTGCCTGAGACCCCCGGTAGCCTTGGTGTAGAAGAGATCTCTACGTGCCTGAAGCCCTGGCACCAGGAACAAGTGAGGCACAGCAGCCAGGAGGACCTTTCTGGAAGGTTATTTCAGCCCCCAAACTCAGTCCTTGGTGGCGTGGACAAGAGGTGCCAAGAGCTCCGTGAACCCGCTGCTCATAGATAAGCTGTGTAATCATAACTGTTGAGGCACTTGAAGTGTTTACTTTTCCATGTGTAATAGCCATATATAAATTTTTCCTCCTTCATTAAAGGATTTCTTGTTCCAAATCAGCTAGCTCTGGAGTGTGATGGCTAAAGTCAGGAGAAAGTGAATCATAAGAATTGGACAGATTTTTAAATTTGTTTGTTTGTTAGAAAGAAACTAAAGATAGCACTTAGAGTTCAGCCCTCCAAGGACATGTGGTTTGCACAGGGTTTGCTGTAAATCACAGTTAATATTTTTATTTCCTATGGTTTTTAGTTCAAAAATACAGCTTTGTGTCTGGCATGAGAAAGATCTTGTTTAAATCCCCTTGAGCAGAGCCTCATCACATATCCAAATAAAGCACCTCTTCCAAAACAACTTCTGATCATGAGTTGAAGACATCAAACAAGAAAATGTCTGTCTCTTTGCACAGTTATTTTTCTCCAGTGTTTAATAATTCTTGTTAAATTCTTCTGCCTTGTGATCTGTCCCCTGCACCACAGGTCACCTCCCACAGCTGTCAGTAGGGAATATTCTTCAGGGGCCTTTATTTTGTAACATCCATTTCATAAGCACTGTGGCCAAATCAACAAGAGAACTGAAAAAAAATGCTTGTGTCCTATAAAAAGAGGTCTGTGCTCAACTCACAATAGCAGCACATCAACTGAGTGTGCTGTCAGCTGCTGGAGACCCCTACAAGGAGTCAGAAAAGGTATTTGTACTTTGGTTTTCACCAGAGGCAGGACTATGTGTCCCAGTCCAGCTGCCTCTCAATGAGCCTGGGCACAGCTCTAATGAAAAGCTCTGTCTGAAGGGACTGTTAAATAAGAAAGCAGGATGAGTCTGACACTCTGACACTGCTGCACACATTTTCCTCTCTTCTGGCAGGAACATTCAGCAACATTTGATGCCATTTGGTAGAGTCTAAATGCTCTTCTCTCACACACAGAAACAGAGGTTTGGTTCAGGCAAGGACTTTGTTCCTTCTGGCCTTGAAGTCGCTCAATTTCAAGTCACTGCATGTATCAGTGTCTGATACAGAGATGGAAGGAAAATAAATAGTTCAGCCACAGCATGACCGACAGCTCACAATGGACTGAAAAAAAAAAGGTATTTCCATTATTTTTAGTATTTTGAGTTTTCTCAGTTTTCCCAGAGAAGATCTAGTGCTTATCAGGGGGAGGAACAGGCAGACTGCTGATCCAACACATAGAACATACAGCTGCTCTTCTGACATCCAAAAATCCCAGCTAGCAAGGGAAAGCAGCAAGTTCCCTTGGCTGGCTCAGCCCTCGTGTCCTCAAAGGACTCAGCTCTCATGGATCTCCACTGCTCTGGAAAGTGTCCCAGTGACTCTGTGTGGTAGCAGAAGCTCTGTCAGCATTGGGTCCCTGCCCTGAGAAACCTCTGGGATGAAGCTCATTTCCTGAAGTTCTTATACAGTGCCTTGAACTTACATAAATTGTGGGGTTTTTATAAAGAACATTAGGGAACTGCTAGAACTGAGAATAGTGGTGTCACAGCAGGGTACTCATTTCCTACAAAGAAAAATCCATTTCAACGACTAAATAAACATAAACATTGCTTTCACCATGAAATCAGCAAACCTGCTGCATGTTTCTTGAGAAAGCTGCTTGTTTGCAAGATTACTTGTCTTCTGTATTCTGAGTGAGTTCTGCAAGAATTGGGACAAGCAAACAGAGGCATTTTGTATTTTGCAGTGATGGTCCTTACAGCAAAGTGAGAAGGGATTGCAGAAATAGCCAGGCTAGAGCTTGGGAAAGTCAGCAACCAGGCAGGGAGCCACTCCGAATCTCTCCTGCAATTTACAGGGTAGCATTTGTAGGGAGAATTCATCCTGTAGATCCAAGCCTCACAGATGGAAATGAGGCCCCTTTTCTCCCCTTGAAGTTGGTCCAGATGATTCTGGTGTAAAAACACACTAAAACATTGGAACCTCTCAGTTCGTGACTGATCAAAGAGCATGTGTTGATGGTCTTTCCTAATGGCAGGATTAGCACTTATTCCTGCAGGCAGATAACTGCAGGCAGACATTGCCATCACGTTCTCCACATAACGCCTCTCCCATGCACATGGCATCATATTTCACCCTGATTATGAAAGGTTTGAGTTCAGTGAAAGAGTGCTTGAAGGGAGAGAGTGGTGGGTCCCACAGTACTGCTGGAAACCTGCCGGGTTTATGTGAAGGCTTCCAGCCAGGAGTTTGAGTAACTGCAGAGCAGTGGTTGTACCCTGGTGACAGACCCTGACCCTGGAGATTTCTCATCTACAACTGCGACTCTGAAACTCTGACAGCAAGGATAAGACATTGGGAAAGCTGGGGGCTTTAAGGTGCAGCAAAAAGCCAGTTAGAAACACAACCAGTGTGAACATCTCTCAGCACCAAAGCACGAGTAATATAGATGCTGTGCAGATGAAAAAAATCTGTCCCTTCACTCCTCATCAAGGCAGCTGTTGCTAGAAAAGGTAGAGGACAACTTCCTGGAGCTCCCAGCTAGCCAGCTGCACTCAGATCTCCCCACAGCAACATCCAGTTTACGCCCCTTCTGGAACAGGGAGGCTGGTGAACAGCCTGTGCCACAATCCCCAGCATCTCACTGCCCACCCACAGGACTTCCCTCTCCTCTGCAGCTGGCACAAGCTCAGAGCAGACAGCATGAGGAAACGAGAGCTTTCCTTTTTGAATGAATGACTGTTCCTGATATATGCTGCCTAAACTCTCCATCAGTGCCTGTTGACTGGTACAGTTATTCTGTTTCCCAGTTACTGTTTGGGAAGCTGTTGGAAGCATTCATCCAACCCCTGCCACATGCCACAGGCAGCACAGTGCTGGATTCAGAGCCTAATACAGCGAATTTTGTACTTCTCCTGCCACTTAGTGGCTGCAGCTGATGCAGCACCACATTCCTGGCTACACATTCACCAGAGAATACCTCTGTGATGTGGAACAGGTTCATATTTCTGTTCAGGTGCAGTAAAACCTGACTATGGACAAAGAGGCATCTAAAAACATTTCACTTATTTAAAACTCTCTGAAATCTGTCAGGGCCCTCACAAATCTCACTCTGCGGGATGAAAGGATGATAAAAGGATGATTACTCCTGAAGGCCAGATATTTTGTGAAGCAGCAGCTTTAATGTTACAGCTGACAGTATATATAATATGCCTCCATTTCCATCTCTGGGATTCTTGAGGATTCACCATTTCCCACTGCCAGGGAGGGCCTTTCTGTTCTACAGAAGGAAGCAAGGCTGTCACTGCTGTCCCTGACAGGAGCTCTAAGTGTGGCTGTGTGCTCTGTGCCAGGCTATGGAGAGGGAACAGGAGCACAGCCTTCTATGCCTTTCTGCACAGCCTTTCCAGCAACAGCTGCATTGCCTGTCTGTCACCAGGACATAGACAGGAGCACAGGGAAAGCCTTGGATAACCAGGGCTGAAAGGCTTGGGCTTCATTCATTCCTGTCACTGATGGGACCAAGGGAAATAGTCTGGTTTGTCTTTCAGGTCCTAGATTGTTTTCCAGGACAAATACAATCAGGAAAAAAAAAATTGTAGTTCACTTCTGCTTTGATCACACTTAATCAGAGAAGTGATAGTGGTAGCTGTGCCAGATGCTCTGAGAAGGAATTGATGTTGAAAAGCACACTGGCCTTCAAGAGGCTTTAGCCAGATCTGCATCTTGGAGAATCATTTCCCTGGACTGCCATGGACTTTCAACAAAATGAATTGAACCGTCTTGCTAATGAACATGCAGCTCAGTTTTGGGAATGTAAATCAGCTGGCAAAACACCTGCCAAATCAAGTGTCTTATCCTAACGTAATGGCTGACTAAATACACATTCCTGTGCTGGAGATTTAAATAATCCTTCAGAGCACCGTGAGAGTACCAGAGGCTTTGGCAGACAGAGGAAAACCTACGAAAGAGGATGAACAAGCTGCAGAGACTGGTAAAACATCTATTTTACTGTTCTTATTGACAGATTTTTTTTTAAAATTAGAATTTTTATAAAGCTGTGTAAGTACTGTCAGGTTTGCATAGAATTATTTTTCCAGTTCATCACAGTCCTTGGGATAAAGCTGACAGACTAAAGGCTCTCCTGGCAGCTGCACACCACCACGGTGGCTGGGCAAACACTGCAGGAGCCGGGCGTTACGGAAGGCTTGGGAAGGTCACTCTGTAAATACAGCTCAGCTCTGAGCACAGAGCTGCCTGCTGGCCCCTGAAGGGAGAAACAATCCATTTTGCTTTAGCTTGTGGTCACAAAATAGCTCTGTGACACACGACTTGATAGGGGAGGTACTCTATAATGAAAGCAGAAGGAGCAGTATAGTCCTAGACATTGTAAATGAAAAAGAAATGTGCTATTGTAGGGAGAGGAAACTCTCACCTGGAGAACGAGGATCATGAGGAATAGCAGAGATAAGAGGTGCCCAATCCTTAGCTCAGGTCTGAGTAACAAGACAGGGAAATGTTGTAGCCATGGAAAGTGCAAGTGAAATGTATCTGCTGCTAGCTGGGACAGGAGAGCTCAGTCTCCTCTTGCTGCAGGCTTGGAATAGTCTGGTTTTATTTCTGTCCTGGAGGACATCCTGTCTCAGGCTGGTATGGAAGTTATGGAAGTTATGGGAGAAAACACTTTGAGGAAAGGGAAAAAATCCAAGATTATTTGAATTTGTGGTTTTAGAGATATTGTGAGACTAGAGCAAAATTTTCTTTTCTTTGGTGGATGGCTCTGTAAGAAGAAACTGAGCAGATAAAGCAGAAAGAGGTCCTCAGCTTTGGGTTATTTAAGTTCTCAGGTCACTGGGGTCATATTCATGTAGCAAAACACAATCTGGCCTGAGGTGCCCTGCACTGACTGGCAAACAGCCGAGCCTGAGCATGGGCTCTTTATGTTACACTAGAGCTTTCCCAGTGGGAGGGGTTTTTAAGCAGGGGGCTGGCAAAGGCCATCCTGGCCTTGGGCCACCCAGAACACTGTGCAGGAGGTGTCAGGCTAAAGACCAGGGGCCCCCAGCATGTCAAAGTGGCCTTGAGATGTGGAGCAGAGCTCCCAGTCCCAAGACTCCCTCAGGGCACATCTTGCCTGTCACAGGATTTCACCTACAGGTGGAGAAACCAAAGGCACAGGCACAAAATAGTGGAAAAAAGATGTATGTTTCTGCTTGTCAGCCTGCCAGGGAGCTGTCAGCTGCTGAGCTGGGCCAGCCAGGACAGCTTGTTCTACACCCTTCAAGAAGTCAAGAGTCCTGTCTTTTATACCAACACTGATCCTGTGTTGCCACACGAGGCAGCCCCTTCCCCTGCCCGTGCTTCCCAAGGCTCAGCAGTGCTGTCACTGGGCAATGTGAGCGAGTGGCAACACTCATGAGGAAATGTCCCCAGGAGACCTGAACATGGCACGGGAACCCACTGTCTGCCACATATTTCACCTGTCTCATAATGCTGAATGCACAATTACAGACTGCTGAACATTACCTGCTCTGTACAAGTGCAGCATCACAGGAAAGACACTCCAACCTAAAATATGTGTTATTATCATGAAAGGATAGACAAACCAGCACACCAAGGAATCCCAAATGCACTGGGTATACATGGCAATGAGAAAATCCCCCAGCTCAAAGCCTCAATGTCTTTTGAGTCAGTTTATTCAGTACAAGGAAGCCATCCATGTCTGCCCCTTTCCTTCAGCTTCAGAACAAGATCCTGATCCTGACAATATGTGCTGCTGGGATTGGGGGCACCTTCCAGTATGGTTACAACATCTCCATCATCAATGCCCCAGCCTCGGTAAGTGCTGCTGCTCCCAGTGCCTGGCCCTGACAGACCCTGAGAGCACTGCTGTGCCCCTGGAGAGCTGCAGGTGCTGCTGCTGAGGGACAGAAAGCAAGGATGTGTTGTTCCCTCTGTGTAATTCACATCCAGAGCACAGGACTTTGTTGTTAAAAGCCACCCTTGAGCAGGACCTAGTGTCACTAGAGTTTGTTCAAAAGCTTTGTTTCAACTGCTTTAGCAAAATTGAATTCTAGAATATTCCAACCTGCATCCTTTGAAGTTGGTTTTTGTCCTTAGATTGAAAGTGAGACCCATGAAATCAATTTTTAAATTATCAAAAAGAACTACATAGAGATATAAACCATCTGCAACTTTTTAACAGCAACAGTTTTACACCCTAAACAATTTGCTAAAAACACATCTAAGAACTGGAGGGGATTGGAAGCATAAAGGATTATATATATATATATATATTAATAAGGAGCCTTTCTCCTTGTCCTTCCCCTCTCTGGTGGCTCTGCAGCTCTGTCCTTCTCTCTCAGTACATCCAGGTGTTCATGAACACGACCTGGCTGGAGCGCATGGGCGTTCCCCTGGAGAGCAACATGGTCCTGCTGCTCTGGTCCTTCACAGTCTCTGCCTACCCTCTGGGAGGCCTCACGGGGGCTGTGGTTGCTGGTCCCATGGCCATCATGCTGGGCAGGTAAGAGGTGCTGGAGTTTAATTTAAGCTTTGCAGCTTCCCTTAGTCCAAGAGGAATTAGGATCCCTACAGCGAAATACCCACCATGGTTAAAAATAATGAATACCTCAAAACTCAGCGGGGAACTGTTTTTTCCCCACATTACCTTCTCATCACATTCCAACCCAGCTGAGGGGCTACAAGGATTTCAGCTCAACTCCTTACCACAGTACCCACCTACAAAATCTCTATCATTTTTGTGTGCTGTTCTCTGCTGTGCTTTTAAATGGGAAATCATAATGGATCAGACTAAGGATTTTTCTTCAAAATAAATGGTGGGAATGACTAAAAAAACAGAGGATGCTTACAAAGAGTGGTGGTTGCATCCCAGCTCTTCATGTCTCACAGGTTGTGTATCCACATTTTGGTCTGAAATATTTCAGGAAGTATTCATTAAGTCTCCACAGTGGGATTTTTTCCTCTGTGCTTGAGTCTCTGAAAAGTCTTACCTCACGTATCTTTCATACACAGCTCTATCCCTAGTTCTCTTCAGGGGAAAAAGCCCAAACAAACCCTGTCTCTTGACCCCAAGATTTTCCTCTATGTGCTATCACTCTTATATGATGAAGGAGACCCCATTATGGTTTGAGGTCCCATGACTTACTAGTTTCATGGTTATGAAGACCTGGAAGGATATGGCTTCCTTAATCTATTAAATTTTTGAGATTTCAGCCTGTCCTACTTTAGAATAAAATCATAGTCCATCATAAATAAGAGAAACAAAGACTGACTGGTAAGGCAGTGAGCAGGGACTAGAGACAATTTCTGGCAATAATAATAGTAAGGGTCAATAGAGCTCTCTTTTTCCCTCTGTTTTTCAGCAGAAATTTCTCTTGGGACACATGAAAACTTTCTGTCAAAGTTTCCCAACGATTACACTATTACATGAAAAATGCCCTTTTCAACAAATTAGCACTTTCAGGCCAAAATGCACATGGCTTGCTGAAGGCATATTCCTCTCCTTTCAAATGGGAACTGCCTGTGGGCACAAGAGCCCTGAGGCTGGGGGAGAACCTGGTGGTGGCCTCAGAGAGCCTGAAGGCAGCGCTGCAGGGACACCCTGAGGTGGCACAGGGACACCCTGGGGTGGCACAGGGACACCTCCTGCAGGGCTGGATTCACCAGGAGGTTCTGTGGTGGGGCTGCAGCCCATCTGCAGCTGCCAGCCTTGGCAGGTGGCACTGGCCACGGGAAGTGGTTTATGCCAGAGCTGTACCTGACACACTTGTGCTCACAACTGTCTTTTCTCTCGGAAGGAAGATGTCCCTGCTGCTGAACAATGGCTTTGTGATCATAGCTGCAGCCTTGTCTGGGTTCAGCAGAATGGCCAAATCCTTTGAAATGATTATGCTCAGCAGATTTTTTACTGGAGTGAATGCAGGTATGGCAACATGAGAAAAATAGAAGGATGAAGGTGGAAATTAGATCATTTAATATCCTGGATCATTTCTACTTAAATTAGAAGAAATACAAGTAGGAATGATCCAGGATATTAAAGCAGTTAATCCTTTAGACTGACCAGATGCATGTAAGTGAATTAAGAAGTTGTATATACAGATTTTATACTTTGCTTCTAAGGGCTTTCTTTTAAAGCATACACAGGCAGGGGTCTTTTGTGTACTGCACATAACCATCTCTGTGCATGGGGAAAATTTGAGCTGAAAATGGATCCCTATCTGCTTGTAAGAATGTCAGTCACTCACCAGCATGAGCACCAACACAAAAGCTTTTGTAGAAGTTCATCCCAGGAAATGATCAATATAAGGGACTTAAAATATTATATTCCCCTCAAAAGGGGGAAGTCGAGGGAAACATTGCATATAACCTTGGATTTGGTGCTGAAAAGACCATAGGGCTGAGGCCCTGACAGGTTTCAGTTTCATTATCCACTGCTACTGATGAATATTGAAATGTGTGTTTAGTTACAAAAGGACAGGGGTGAAATTGAAGGTTTGGGTGAATAACAAGCACTGGTAGATTAGTTATCACATGGCCTGCAACAGAAGAATGCAGCTGGCAACCTCGAGAGGTGCCTGCCTGCATTTATTCTTGTCTCCTCTGCCCACAAGCTGAGGTCAGCATTTGTCTGCCTTGCCCAGGTGTGAGCATGAACATTCAGCCCATGTATCTGGCAGAGAGTGCCCCAAAGAAGCTCAGAGGAGCTGTGGCCTTGACCTCTGCATCGTTTACAGCCCTGGGGCTGGTGCTGGGGCAGGTTGTTGGTCTCAGGTAAGGTAAAGCAAGTAGTTCACTTCTTAAATCCTTCCTTCCTTCCTTCCTTCCTTCCTTCCTTGGTTGTAAAAATACTGTGTAAATTGTGTTTGTTTTTCTCTAGGGAGCTCCTAGGAGGGGAGGAGAGCTGGCCATTCCTTTTAGCAAGCAATGTGGTTCCTGCCCTGATCCAGCTCACAGCTCTGCCTTGGTTCCCTGAAAGTCCCAGATATCTCTTGATTGACCGTGGAGACAAAGAATCCTGCATCTCTGGTGAGTTTTGGGTGACTTCACGGAATATGTGAGACTTGGGCCCCAAGATTTTTGGAATGGTGTCACAAATTTTACATGTAGGAAGTTTCATATCAAGTAGTAAATATGATCACTTCCTCCTTCCAAACTAAAGAACATTCTATAATCTTAAATATATTTGATCTATTGAGGTAATTGAAAGGCATCTTCTTACAATAAGCTTATTTGCTACAGTAATAGGGTCAAAAGGTAAGACTTGTGTTCACAATGGCAAATATGTTTTGTAACTATGAAGTGAAATAAATGCTGGTTGAAGAGCTCAGGATCAAATCTGAAGCCAATTCATATTAAGGGATTTACTTAGATTTGTGGCATACAAATCCTCATATGCAGAGTGGCTGGAGATATTTTGTGGGAAATATGTGCTGTGTACCAAGAATATCTTAATTGCCTGCATTTCCCAGGGAAGGCACTTGAGATCTGAGTCAGAAGCATGGCTGCTAAAATGGCACTGTTGGGAAATACTCAGTTGCCAAACAATGGTGAGGGATTTGCGCTCCCTTTCCCCCAAATCTTTCAAGTGGCTGCACCACAGCTGATGAAGTCTGTGAAGGTCACAGCATGATCACAGGCTCTGTCCTGCAGCTTTCTGCAGCCATCACCTGCTGCTCGATCCCTCACCCTGCAGAGCAGCGCACTGAAGAGAAAGCCCAGGAGTAAGAGGTTCCCTTGTCCTTGCAGCTCTGCAGAAGCTCAGAGGCACCAGTGACCTTAGTGCAGAGCTGGAAGAGATGCTGGCAGAGCAGGCTGCTGTGAAGGGCCAGAGAGCAAAGAACCCGTGGGAGCTGTTCCAGAACCCAGCGCTGCGCTGGCAGCTGGTGAGCATCGTGGTGCTGAGCAGCGCCATGCAGCTCTGCGGCAACGACTCGGTGAGCAGCCTGTGTGTCCTGGGACGTGGCTGGGAGCTCTTGGGCTCAACGTTCTGGCAGCAGGAGAGGAATGAATAGAGAGGAATGAATCTCTCTGCCTGTGGAGATCTTCAAATGTCAGGTGTTTGGTTCCCAAAATACACCTGTGCATTATGGGAAGGTTCAGAAGGATGCTGTCAAAATAGCCTGTGTGACAGTGTGTTGGTCACTCTGCATGGTCCTTCAGGAAAAACAATGGGATGTATTTTCAGATGTCTTCCCTTACTGCTTTCTTCTTTCTTCTCTTCACAGATGTATTTTTATGCAGCTTATGTATTCCAAGAGGCTGGAATTCCTGAGGACAAAATCCCCTATGTTGTAATCGGCACAGGAAGCTGTGAGCTGATCACATCTGTCACTTGTGTGAGACTCTCAGTGCAACTCTGGTGACATGCAGCCTCTGCTGGCAAGGAGGAGGCTGCTACTTACAAACTTGGGGTTCACATTGCTTTTCATGCCAAGGAAGCCTTTTAGGCACAGGAGCCAGGCTGTCTGTCAGCATCCCCTGCCAGATGGGTTAATGCAGAGGTCTTTGGTCAGACATTGCACTGCCATCACTGTCTGAAATCTCTAACAAGTGTAACTCTTTTGCTTTGTGTTCATATGGGTGGTGGCAGAATTTAGGTGCAGCTGGGACATTCTCATCTCCCCTGAGCACCCTTCTTGCCTGACTCCTGCCACCAGAACTTTGTTTTGAGGTTTTTTTGCTATGAAGCAGACAACATCCTGAAAGTTATTGTAGAGCGAACTAGGCATGGAGTATTGAAAGGTAAAGAGGAAAGAGGCAGGAAGTATAAACCCAGGTTAAATATCTTGCTTTATTTCCCTGTGTTACTTTGTGCAGAACATGATTATAGACTACGCTGGTCGGAGGCCGCTGCTGCTGGGGGGATACATCTTCATGGCAGGATGGGCCATTGTCTTCATGGTTGCTCTGAGCCAACAGGTAATAAACTTTACTGAGTTATTTAAGTGGAATGGAGTTGGGCTTTGCCTTTTATATGACTGGGGTGTTCAGTGGTGGCAAATAAGTGCCCTCACTGGTTTTCCATTGGTCTCTGTGGCTGTAGACTCAGATTAGCTGGATGCCTTATCTCAGCATGGCCTGCATTTTCGCCTATATCCTGAGCTTTGGAATCGGACCAGGTCAGTTCCCTCAGTGTTTTCAGTGAAACTTTTGGGTACTGCAGGGGTTTGGAGATGTGTGCAGGCATCTTATGGAGACTCTCAGACCCTCTTTAGCTGCAGCATACTCCAAGGAACGAGGCAGTTTCTGCCGGTGCTGTTTGGCTGTGCCGCAGGGGTTTGGTGCCCCTGGTCAGTCAGTGTTGTGCAGGGCCAGGCTGTGCCCGTTTCTCTCTGTGTCATATTCCCCCTCACAGTCATCTTGGCTATTAGGCCAAGGCACTTGGAAGTGATTCTTGGCTTAAATAGATGACAAACTTTTGATTTGCTGCCCAGTCCATTAGGTCTGTAAAACAGAATTTCTAACGCTTGACTTTAATCCTAGAAATTGTTGGCTATGCCATCTGATTATTTTCTTGCAGATACCTGGAAGCACAATTCCCACGTCTATCTGTTAGCCTACTAATGTGCCCTTCCATGGCAGAATACTCTAGTATCTGGGGGGGTGGGCAATACACAGGATGTTGTGGATGTTTGCATGGTGAATATATCGATGTGAGACTCTGTTTGCTCACGAGTTTGAAGGAAAGCAGGTAAGAATAGAACCAAGCTGCCAGTGTCACATGCCACACAAGTTGGCAATAATTTCTTGTCCCAGTCCTTACAGTGCCATGGAGCTGAATTAATTATAAGCCTTTCTCACTGTTGGGTCCTGGTAAGAATAATGTGGATTACAAAATCTTTCCTGGCAGTTCATTCTAACATGGGAAAGTTTGAATAATTACCCAGTCCCTTAATATTTAACTTAAAAATTTACCTCTTCATGTTGGGTTTTCTTGTTAAGATGTGTTCTCTTGTTTTTAATGTAATGTCAACAACATTATTAACTTTCTTGCCATTTCTTTTTCCAGCTGGTGTAACAGGAGTTCTGCCCACGGAGGTTTTTGATCAAATGTCCCGACCAGCTGCTTACATGATCTGTGGCTCCCTGCTCTGGTTCAACCTATTTCTGGTTGGAACAGCCTTTCCATTCATTGTGGTGCGTTCCCAAAGCAATGCAGCTCTGTAGTGTTCTGTGCAAGAAAGAGGCTCTGGTAGGGACCAGGAAAAGAGAATATTGCAAGCAGCAAGATAGCACTTCTTTGAAGAGCATCTTTATGAGGAGAGTGGCCAAACTCCTTTAAACCAAACTTTCTCTGTGTTCCCTTTGGTGATTCCTGATTTGAGGTTGGGAGTGGAATCATTTGAGGGATGGATGATCAATATTCCTTGTCTGTCCTCAGATGAGAACAGCTGGACCTGAAGATGTGATGTAATTTCCCTTTGCCAGACCCTGGCACTATTCCCTAAGATGATTCCTGAAACAAAAGGGAGCAGAACTCCACATTATAAATTCCTGTCTTATTTCATACTGAGGGCTCTATATAAAATTATATATAAAGACAGAAAAAGACATTTGAAAATACTGTTCTTGCTATGCCAAATTTCCCAGTCTATGCTGGGGAGCTGTTGCATTCAGGTGTGTGAGACCCTCACCAGAATTCACAGAAAAACTCCCTGGGTGACTTTAGACCATGCAGGACGAGGGATTAGTGGCCTTTTTTTTGTCATCATACAGAATGTCACCAACACTGTCTTGTTTTTTCCTCCTCCTCAGAAAAGTCTAGCACACTTCTGCTACATCCCATTCCTTGTGGTCTGTGTCTGCACTGCCCTCTACGTTTGGTTTTTCCTTCCTGAGACAAAGGGAAAATCCTTCCTGGAAATCTCGGAGGAGTTCAGGAAACGGAACTTCAAAACTAAGACCCGTGGAGGTTTCTATAAAGGCCCTGAGGAGATCAAAACCACCACATTGTAGCAGAAGAAAGGAAGATGGTATCTGGTGGGATTCAGCAGTGAATTCAGCAGTGGCTATGTGCCCTTGCAGGGACACAAAGAGAGAAGTTAGGGGCAATATATTACTCTTAGGTTCTTTAGTTCACCTTGAAAACATACACTTGAACTGATAAATCCAAGCAAAAGTTCCATAATCTCTTCTCAGCTTTTAGTACTGAGTAACACATGCATATTTTAGAATCCATATAAGAGAGTGACAGAATGATGCCTTATTCTCTTATCATACAACACCATGTAATGCTTTAGAAAATTACTTCAAAATTTCTCCAAACAGTAACTTCCATCTCAGAAGTCCTTCTTTCCTTGCCCCTGAATCTGGGCTTTCTAACACAGAAATTAATGCGATTAAATTCTGTTTTCAGACACCAGATGAAATTTTCAGTACCTTGTCTTGGTGCTCCCGTTGTTTCTGTTATTAAGTGATTTCAAATAGACCCCTACTTGTTAAGCAATAGTGAGCAGTTAATTATTTTCAGCTATAAAAACATGTGACAGATGGATTAGAAAGAAAGCTTCTAGTACTTGCTAAGTGGCTTATTATACAACAGACTTTTGGGCATTGTTTTGCAGACTATTTATTCTGGAGTGATTTTCTTCATGGTTTGTTTGTTGTCTTCCAGTCCTGTGTTGTAAAGCACAAGTAATTCTCTGGTCCAGTTTGTTCTGCTCCCACAGACACTGCTGGTGCATCTTGTAGGGTTCTGCACCTATGCTGATGTTAAACATGGTGAGGAGCTGGCATGGCAGCAGCTTGTTCTGGATGTGGATCTTCAGGTCACACCGCAGTGCTCTCTGCAGCATGTCCGTGTTGTCTCCGTAGAGCACATTGGCAAAGGCCCAGATTTGAGATTGATTCTTTTCAGTTCACCTGATACAGAACAGGGCAACACTCCTCACTCAATATGGCCTTTCACAGGCATTGGCCTGACTGGTTAAGTTTCTTCCAGTTTCTTCTCAAAGTCATAATCAAGCCACCTCTTTTCTTTTGACTTTGTATGAAAGGCGCAGCGCTGCTCTTGTTTACAACGAAGAAAAACACGTACATTTTCAAAATAAGTAGGTAAAGTTTCTTTCAGTGTATTTTTAAACTACATTTTAAAGAAAAATGCAGCATTTTTGAATAAAAAGACTGTAAACATTTCTGGAGTGTATTACTGTCATGCTGGGCATGAGTGGAGCAGCAGATCTATTTCTCAGAAGAGGAGTCTGTGCAAGAACTCTTTCACTACCTGAAGTTTATAACATATGAAAAATAAAAGTAAACTTTTTTTCCTTTGTGATCGATGCTATTTTAGAAGTTATTAATATATAGACATGGACAAGAGCAGCTACCTCTGCTCTTGGAAAACACTGAGATTTTGAAGTATGCAGGATTTTGAGACAAGACAATCAAGAGCAGGACTCCACAGAACTGGGAACTGAGGAGATACTTTTCATTACTATAGTTTGGAGAGAGCAGTGAGGGGCAGATGGAAAGAGTGAAACAAAAAGTCAAAGCAAAAAGTGCCACTACCATCATGATGGTGGCAAAATATTCTGTCATTCCTTTGGTGAGGACCAGAGGAAGGACAAGAGACAGAAGGAAAGCAAAGAGTGAAGGGAAGTGGATCAGTGGGGAGAATGCAGGGTAGGAAGCAGGGATGGACTGAGAAGACTGCCTGGGCAGAGGGAGAGGCCTGGAGCACACAGGTCAGAGAAGAGAGAAGTCCTCCAGTATCCAGAGGTCCTCACCGTGGCCACTTCTGTGGCTACACCCATGAGTCAGGACTGTGCCTTTTCCCAGAGCCCTGCAAGGACAGAGGCCTTCTGCACCTGGCAGTGTGAAACAGGCTTGGTCAGAAATGATACACATTCACACATTCATTTGACTTCCTGACTTTTAGAGCCAGTCCTGTGAGTACATGTGGCAGAAAACATTAATTCCAACTTCTAGCATTTCTTTTTCTGACTGTGGCCTGAAATCACGGGTCTATAAACTGGTTAAGCAAACACAAACAGTGGTTACATTTCAGTTGCTCTAAGTTGTTAAATTTTAATTGAAGCATGTAACAAGTTGGTTAATTGATACTGAATTAAAACACCTTCAACTGAGAAATCTATGACATTTGTTCACTTTTTCTTATCACATGAAGTGTTAGGCAGAACCACATCTTGAGAAGTGATCCTCAGAGGCTCACAGTTGATGTTACTGTTTGCAAATCAAATAATTGTGCACTGGTAACCATCCACACTAGGGAAAACTAATACTGCTGCTGTCCTCAAACACTGCTCCTCTGCACAAGCCAGTTCTCACTTGCAACCAGCTGGTGTTTAGGTTCTTCCAAAGACACAGCATCCTAGCCTGGGGAACCACCAAGGGTAGCCACTCACCAGGAGAAGAAATTCCCCCCCAAGCTGTTTGAATAATTTGTAAAAGCCTTTTAACAGAACCATCTTGGACACTGCCCTTCGAAAATGATGGATAAAACTAAAGATTTTACGGTCAGGATTTAAAACTGACATTAAACTTTCCTAGCATCTGCCATATATTGTAGGGATACTTTCAGCCAATGACCCTTACTCTTTAAGAGTCAATTATCAGTCACAGTTACCAGCTGATAACAGTTGGATGCACAGGCACTGTCTGTCTTGGCCAAGTAGGGCTTAAAAAGGCTTTTCTGGATTGAGGCTTAAGGTAGCAGTCAGGAACTTTTCCTTTGGATGTGATAACTGATTACCCAGCCTATGTCTTGGGGAGTCCAAGCCAGCCCACTCCAGTTTGCACCAGTCCCTGGACTTTGACTTCCATTGGTGCTTTCCTCCTTGTCCTTTACTCATCTCCCACAGCTCCTTCTGCCCCCAGCTGCAGCCAGAGCACGCCCAGAGCCCTGGCAGGAGCACACAGCTCACCAGCTATCCTCAGCTGCAGCAGTAACCAACACAACAACGACAAACCACACAGCAAGAACTTCATAAAAACCAAAGGGAGCGTTAACACTGAGAAACAACAAAATTGTTGCAATAAGGTAGAAAAATCTAGAAAAACAGAGAAAGGCTTCATAAAATCAAGCCTGCTCTCCTGGAGCACACGAGGTCTGTAAAACTGTATAAAAAGGAATTGTGTGAATAAAGAATGGCCTTTTTCCACCGTGAAGAAAATGGAGTCCCGTGTGATTTATTCCAGTACAAAATGACGTGTTGAAATATTGTCTCAGGCTCCTCTTTCTCTATATCAAAATGAACTTTTTCCAAAGTAGCCAAAGAAAGCATCAGGAAAGACCTAGACTACAAGTGGGGATGACTACCTTTGCATGCAAGTTGTTGTGAAGAGGTTTGATGCCCATTCAAGCAATGACATCCCCCTGATTAGAAATTGGCTTGTAAATGTTTGGCAGTCATTGTTTGAATATGAAATATTCCAGGCATAGAGGTGCAGCATCACTCTCCTGTTGCTGGCCAGAATATCCCCAGTAACAGGGAGCAGTGGCAGTGGGAAGGGTTGAGGTGCATCTATTGCAGTCCTATATTCTTAAGCCTCCTGTCAGAGAATTCTAAGAAAAGGTGAATAAACCATGAAACCAGGAACGCCCTTCAATCCCCAAATGTTTATCTAGCCTCAGCCAAGTCACTGAGCAAAATATTCATTTAGGTGAGAAGTGGGAAAGGAGGAGGAGAAAGGACAAATAGATGGAATGGTTCACAAAATGCTTTTGCACATTGCACTATGCTCCCACAACTATGACAGTGCAGATTAAGATGCCCAAAACTGAAGGCTGAAGCACTGAAGTGTGTAACTGGGTTCTGGGAGGGATCAGTGAGCCCTGCCTCTGCTCAGCATTCTCACTGTCCTGTGCTTCAGTAGCTGTGGTTTCCTATTGCTCCTTGGTCTTGGGGAGGCAGGACTGTGGCATTGCTCAAATTGTTAGAGCTCCCAAGGGAAACACAGCACATTTGGAGCCATGTCTGGATAGCTGAACCAGTTTGTTTGCTGTTTTTATTTCCTGCAAGAAAATGAGCTACAACCTTTTTCTCCTGGCTTTTGTCCTGGGCATGACTGGAACCTTCCACTATGGATTGCAGGTCTCCATTATCAATTCTCCTGCTGAGGTAAGCATGGAGAGCTCAAACAGTGAGCTACCAGGATTTCACTGTTCTCATGTCTCTATATGCAATGGCTAACTTTTAACTTGTGCTTTCAAAATTAGACTTATTGTAGTAGCTTAGTTCTAAGAGTAGCTGCTACTGCTCTTGTATTTCATGAGGTTTGAACTTCTGCCTGATGTGACAGAAGTGGGGAAGGGAAGGATGAATAATATCCATAAAGTCAGCCATTTTCCCCTTCCTGAGTGGAATTGCTCCCAGGGCATTCTCCTCCCTCCATCGCTCAGGGAGTCCCTTGTACCATGTGCTTGGCCACCCACACTATTTCCAAGTGGCTGTAAGGTGAAATAGGGCAGGGAAGGACTGTAGCTCTAGAGCTGAGGTCAGCACTCGTACCTGCAGCTGGAAAAGGAAAACTAGGGAAGGTGTTTGTCATCCTGAATGGTACCAAGGACACTGAGCTCATATTATCACCACAGACAAGCAGGAATGGCAGGACAAGATCAGGTAGAGAAAAAAATCAGGGTTTAGCACAGAAACAGAAGACCAGCCTACCATTCCCTTACTGGAACTCACAGTTGATATTTAATATTGATATATTTATTCATTGGATCTCATTGCTAAAACATCAGCTCTCAGGGATGGTGGTGGCAAAATTCCCATTGATTTCATTGGGGCTAAGATTTCAACCAGGGTTATCGATGGAAATGTATCAAAAAGACCCATAAGCAGGTAAGAGAATTAAAAAAGCAGTGCAGTTATGTAAAAACATGTTGACTGAGTCCATTCCTTTTTTTCCTTTTAAAGTACATCCAAAGTTTCATCCGTGAGACCTGGCTGAAGAGGTATGGCTCCTCTCCCAGTGCAGAGATGATCACTTTGATGTGGTCCCTTATTGTGTCCATCTACAGCATCGGTGGGCTCCTGGGCTCCTCGTCTGCTGGGTACTTGTCTGTTAGATTTGGAAGGTAGGAAGAGTGCTTACACCAGTCCTTCTGTTTACACCCACTACTGCAGAAAAATAAACTGTGTCTCGGGAGAAACACTGCTAGTAATGTGGCATTGGGAGCAGCCCAGGCCTTCCAATTAAAGCCCAGTATAGTGAAGAAACAGAATGGAAAATCTGCCAATGATCACAAGGAAAATCATACCCTCTCCCTTATAAAGTCCAAAGCAAATCCAGTCCAGGGAAGTCATACAAGAAGTACATGCATTTTAAAGAGAATTTCGGAGACGACCACTCACAAAGCTTGTTCTCCAGTGTAGATATTGACTCTACTAGAGGCATCAAAACCTTCAACTAACTGATCAGTCTGTGACATGTTTGCCTATTGCCATTTCCCATTTACTCCAGCTGATCTCAAAAGCCAGCACTGAGTCTGTAGCCATGGTACAATTCATGCCACACGTCAGGCTGTGGATGAGGCAAGGGCAGTATTTATGCTCACATTAATTTGAATGAATTCCAGGAAGAAGGCCATGCTGCTTTCCAACATCCCTGCTCTTCTGGGTGCAGCTCTGATGGGACTCAGCCGGCTGTGTGGATCTTTTGAGATGATCATTGCTGGAAGGTTATTTTCTGGAGTCTGTGGAGGTAAATTGGCATTCCTACCTGTGGTATTAAAGAGTGGGAAGAGCAGTGACTGAGGGTCACAAGGATTCACCAGCCTGAGTAAACAGATCACAGATTTTTTACTACATTCTGCAGAGAACATGATAGCTGAGTGCATTTTTAACTAGATAAGAAACCACAAACATAATTAAATTAATAATGTATGACATCTCCATTTCTCTTTCTTCTATCTTTACATCCAGTCCATACAAAAGGTACTGCCAGCTTCTGAAAAAGCCAAAACATGCAATATTTCAGAGAAGCATGCTCACTCAATAGAGAACTGGCCTCTGTTGTTCCTGTTGCTTTTCACTGTGGCTGATGCTGCCCTCCACATTACAGACTACGGAATGGTTTTAAAGCCAATTCAATTAGAATTTTCAATTCTAATTTCCAGATGCCTCAGAAGGTTACATTCTACCAGTGCTTTTGATCCCTGAGTAGTTGGATAAAGATAATACTAACCACAAAAAAAAAAATAAAATTAAGAGGATAAATATTAATTAATTCACTGAGCAAATAGAATGTACAGCATTTGCCAAGTTGGTGATTTCAAAGCAGAAAATAAGGCACATAGCATCTGAATAGCCACTGAAAAATGTCATCTAAGACTACAGGGAGTAACCACAGTGCTGTCTGTACATGTGGCTGTAGGAAACAATGTAAGAGAAGGCCAGTCTGCTGAAGGACAGATTTCCTAAAGGCCCATTCTTACTTAGTGAATGTTTAGCAAAGGCACAAGGCCACGGTATGGGACACATGCTTCATGTCAGGCAGCCACATCCTCTGCACAGATACAAATAAATCTGAGAGCCAACCCTATAGGCACTGTCCATAGTGGTCCCCTCCAAAACACCAGAGCCACGAGGGTTTGCATGGCCCTGACAGTCCTTTGTCACTGCAGGTTTAACTCAGAATGTCCATATCATGTATGCTGGGGAGTGTGCCCCACGGAAGCTCCGTGGGCTGATTGCCATAACAGCTTCTACCTTCTCTGCCATTGGAAAATTTGTAGGATTTGCTCTGGGTCTCAGGTAAGAGAGTCTGAAACACACTCCATTTCTTCTGTTATTAAAATACATACATATATCAATGCATGCCTGTGCCCAGGGGCTGCTATTTGGGGCAGTTGGTACCAGTCTGGTAACTCATGGATCTTGTCATGGTAATGGAGCCTATTTGGATGGGAAGCAGGGGGTTCAGCCCCTGCAGGTTTTCCTTCAGCGCTTGTGCTGGGACTGTCGGTCCCTGCGAGCCCTCAGGACACAGGAGGACACAGGTGGCCCTGCTGTGCCCGGCACTGAGCAGCAGGAGCCGACACCGGGCAGCTCCTGTGCTGCGGGAAGGGCGCTCTGCACTCCCGGCCAGAGAGTCCTGGGTGGGAACTGCCGGCAACACCCGCAGGGCTGGGGATGAGCCTGTGTCTGCCTCTGCTCACACGGCCAGCACGCACAGTGCCTCCGCCCCTCTCACCCTGCTGCTTTTGTTCCAGAGAAGTTCTTGGAGTGGAGGCTCTCTGGCCAATTCTCCTGGCAGCCAATGCAGTCCCTGCCCTTGTTCAGCTTCTCACCCTCCCCTTCTTCCCAGACTCTCCCCGCTACCTGCTCATTGACCAAAAGGACAAGGAGGGATGCATCAAAGGTAAGGAAATGGGCCACAAAGCATTCATTTCAGGAAAAGGGGGAAAATACTGTAAAGCCCCAGATGAGCCTGGAAGAAACATCAGATGGGAAAAAGATTCTTGGTGTTTTGGCTCTGAAAGCACCTTCAGCTTAAATGAGAGTCAGCCTCTTGTGTTTGGATATTAGTGCTCTCTTGGCACTAGTATTTCCCCTACCCTCTGCCAAGGTCCTCCAAGGGAGGTGATCACACACAGCTTGTATTTCCAGCAGTGCAGATTGTGCCCTGAGCAGTCAGAGTACAGATACAGAACCTTCTCTGTGTGAGAAAGAGAGGTTCTGCCCTGTCAGCCTGTATCTGTAAGCATTCCAGTTTTTCAGTAACCCTAACAGCAGCTACCAACAGAAACTGAGCAACAGCTACTGTGGGTATTTAACTATCAAAAGATAGAACTCCTTGGATGTAAACTTATTTTTTATATGTAGGGGTTGTTTTATCTCATCTGTGTTTTGGAGTGTGCTCTAGAACTGCCCCTTTAGCAGGAGGGTGTTCAGGGAAGGGTTGGTAAGAGTGTGTGACTTACATTGAAAGACTGTCAGCAGCTATTGGCCAAAGGTGAGGTCACGTTAAGATTTATGGGTAAAACCAGACAGCAATGATCTGGACCTGTGTCATATCTGAGCCCTGATCTCTAGGAAGTTCACACAAGAAAAGAGCGTGAAATTCTAATAAGATATTCTGCAAAGCAGGAAATAATCTTCTGGATTCATGTCTGTGCTGGTACGCTTGGTCACCTCTCCTCCTCTCCTTCCAGCTGTGAAGCAGCTCTGGGGGGATGGGGACCATCTGGCTGAAATAAATGACATGCTGTCAGAGCAGAGAGCCATCGGTGGGGAGAAGGCAAAGAGCGTTTGGGACCTGCTGCGGGACAGAGCCGTGCGCTGGCAGCTCATCACTCTGCTGCTCGTGGTCTCCTGCATCCAGCTCGTCGGGGCCAATGTGGTACGTGCAGTGTTTGCTCTGCCCCCTGCACGGCTGGCAAGCTTCCCAGCAGAAGTAACCTCTGCAAGGGGCTGGGAGTGGCTGCAACAGTGCCCTAAGGAGGGAGCTGTTGGTACTGTTTGGTACAATCTTTCCCGTAGCTGTTGGTACTGTTTGTTACAATCTTTCTCCCTGGAAGTTTGGGACCTGGGATAAGTCGAGAGCTGTGTTTTAGCAAGGGTCTTCTGAAGGCGTTTCTATGGATCACCCTGGTATGAGAAGATGGCTTTCTATTTTGTTAAGGTCTGGTTAATTTTTTTTCTGTCCAAAAAGACAGACACTAGCGTAAACATGGCCACATGTGTACAGCTTTCACAAATTTCTATTCTTTCCAGGTTTACTCTTATGCATACAGTGTCTTTACAAAGGCTGGAATCCCCCCTGCTCAAACCCATTATGTCTCCCTGGGGATTGGGACCACTGAGATCCTCTCCACAGTTCTGTGTGTAAGTGGCTTTTCAGCTGAATTTTGTTCTGCTGTAATACATTGCTCATTTTGATCTTTAGAAATACTGTAAATGGAGCTTCAGGAATACATTTTTTTGCAACAAATCAACCATGGAACTGATCAGATAAAGTCCTCTCCCCACACCCAGCAAACGTGGACATTTCTATTGAGCTTCTGGAAAGAGCTGAGAGTCTTTCTGTCAAAATCACAGCCCATTCTGGGCCAGACTTGGGAGTCCCACTTCCTCCCTGGAGGAAGAGCAGATGTCACGTGTCAGTAGGACCCAGGGCTGCAGGAATCACAGCAGTGTAAGCATTCCCACTCTGCTCTCCTGCCTGGCTCTCCTTTGCCTGCAGGATGCCACCTCCTCTGCCCAGACAGTGCTCCCTGCAGCCCTGCACCTCCCAGCTCCTGCTGCTCCCCGCAGCTCCTGCTCCTGCTCAGGCCCCCCAGATGGGGCCAGTGAAGGCAGAGGCTGGAGCAGCTCAGCAGTGGCTGCCCTCAGGCTGTCCCTGGGAGCTGGCAGCATCTCCTCCTGCTTGCAGGGCTTCCTCATCGAGCGATCAGGGAGGAAGACACTGCTGTGGAAAAACTACGCCGTGATGGCCTTGGCTCTGGGGCTGCTCACAGTCACGCTCTCACTGCAGGTAAGACCCCACTGACACATTAGAACTGTGCCCATGTTTATTGTATGACAGATAGCCTGACTATTTCCCTCCCCACAAATCACTTCTTAGTGAGTAGACGTATTTTTGGGGCTAACCATCTTATTCATAGAGGTCTGTTCCCAGCCATGTACACGTGGATTAAAGACAGCAGCTTTACACCACCAAGATCACTGCCAAGGCTATCTCATGACATTTCTGAAAGTAGAGGAAATAGATCTATGTTAAACACTGATATACTCAGTAGTAATGAACATTTGTAATGGAGCTAGATAAATAAAATTTTATTTTCTGATTTTATTTGCTTTTTATTTCCTACCACAGGACTCCTTTTTCTGGGTACCATACTGCTCTGTTGCACTTGTCTTTATTTTCATCATGAGCTTTGGCATTGGGCCAGGTTGGTATCTTCTGCTGGAATGGTTTCATTTATTCACTCATTCCTTCCTCACTGCAGCCTTTAGGAGAGATCCCAGGCATAGCTGTTCCACAATAGGCATGAATCCCTACCTCTGATCCAGTGCAAGTGTTGATATTTCCCTCCATAATATGGTAGGAGGTAAAGTTCATTTCCTGTTGCATTCCTACATGCCTTTTTCTGAAGAGCTTCCAGGCCACTTAAAGCCATGAACTTATGCAGCAAAATGAAGTATGGGGTACAAAAGCATCTTGCAAAATTTCTAAGCTTCCTTCTTTCTTCAATATTTTTTCAGGTGGAGTAGTATGCCCCTTGATCACAGAAATATTTATTCAGTCATACAGACCAGCTGCTTATGTTTTTAATGGTGTTATAAACTGGATCCAACTCTTCATCCTTGGGCTTGTGTTCCCTTTCATTGTGGTAAGCAAAGGAGGGTGTTTGTTTCAGTTCAGAGAAGTTAGACCCCTCTTGAACCCAGAGCATGCTTCTCTTATCAACACTTCATGCAATGGACAGAGCCCAAATTCATTGCAGTTCTGATGGCCTCTTCCTTTTTAACCAGGTATTTACTGAGAGTGTAGCAAACTCACAAAATGCTTCTAACTCTACACTTAGTGACATAGGCAACACAGATGCAGTGACAGAGGCACCAACTGTCAGATGTCATTTGAAGCAGGATTTATATCAACTAAGTCTCTGACCAACTTATTCTAGTAAATACAAACTCAGAAACTCTATATCATAAGAGACAGAAATCAAGATAAATGTTTATGAACACACTTTTTCTCTTTGTTTTCCTATAGGAAGGTCTTGGTAATTTCTGTTTCATCATTTTCCTGACATACTGTCTGTCCATGGCTATTTTTGTACTCCTGGTGCTGCCAGAGACCAAAGGAAAGACCATGCTGCAGGTCAAGGAGGACTTCAACCGCCTGAACTACCATGGAAAGAAGGGGCAGGCAGCCCTACAGCAGAGTAACTGCTCAGTGGTGACTGTTACTAGGCTTTAAGAACAAACCCTCCACTTAATATTTTGTTCTTTTATTACTGTAGTGCCCAGAAGTTTCACTAAGCAAGAGAGAATCTACAGATCCACCAAAAAATCACCTTCAGTACTGGGTGCAGCATGAACTTGGTGGTTCTCTCCAGGTCCTGAAATATGAGCTGAATTAATTCCTCTGCAGAAAAAAATTTAAACACAGTTTGTAGAGAAAATAAGATCTTTGTCAGTTCCTACAAGCTTGCAGTTATAAACTGAAAACACAGGATCTGCTATTTTCTTGGCAAAACCAGGACTCCACAGTTGGCAGAAGTGATTCTGGAAGGTCCAGAGGTACAGCAAACTTGCAAAGAAGACAGAGCTTTGACACTGAAGTTATCTGCTCCTATTAACAAATCAGTGCTGATGAGCTTTCCCAGAGTAAAAGCTTCAGTTCACAGGAAAAGAAGTGTTTAGCTCTTTAATCCAGTGAAAGAAGAGTGCCTTGCCTATCAGCAGGTAGAATCAATATGCAATGTTCCCCCACGTTTACAGTCTTGGAGATTCTTCTATTGGGAAAAACAGGGATATGTCAGCACTGATAGAAAGCAATGAGCAAAGAAAGCAGAGCAGCAGGAAATCATGAGTGGGCAAATCCAGTGTGCAGATTCTCCTTTTTCACTGGCAATGACTGTGTAGAGTCTCTTCAGCCTGGAGAACGCTGGGTTTCAGTGGGATTGAGCCCTGAGAGTGACTGGTACTGACGAGACAGAGAAGATGGCCGTCTCTCTTGGAGAATTTAATCCATATGTGTGACTGTTTGTTCTCTTTCCAGGCCTCTAATACTTCACATTTTCATTATAAAACCTGGTAAAAAATGGCTTCACATCTGTGTTCATTGCTATATGACATGACAGTTTTTTGGTCTTCTTCATATTTTAGTTTTCTGATAAGAAAATAAAAAGCAGTGTCTAGGAAAACACATCCTTCTGATTGTGTCTGGATTGATTTTCATTGAATGAAGAGTCAGGGACGGAGGAGGCCCCATCTTCTGGGGCAGTGTTGTGGGGTTCAAGAAATACTGTGTCTGTCTTGTTCTGGAGATGAGATCTTCACTACCAACTGATGCAGAGGCTGCACAATAATTTTGCAAAAGGATCTGAATATTGAGCAGCAGTTTCTTTCACAGCCCCAAGGATCCTGCTATTTTATCTTCGCATCATCCTCCAGCAGTATTTGTGGCAGTGCCAAAAGCTAATGCCAAGAGCAGGGAACTTTCCCAACACAGCCTCCCTCCCATGACAATCATCATACTACCAAAAAAACTAGATAAAGTTTATTGTTTCAAGGCTTGAGATCATTGATTGCACAATGCCACTTTAATAACCAGCATACGTTCCTTCTTCTGATCAAAAATGCAGGGGAAAAATAAAATCATTGGAAGTGTTTTGAAAAGAAAATATTAGGCAATTGATTATTTTAAAGGTCCTTATTTGGTTTGGTTCTTTCTTAAACTTACTTGTTCCCAATGAGGAAGTTTTTACTGTATTACAAGACATTAAAATCTCATTTTTTTTATACATGTCTTTCTACAGCACGATTGTGGTCAACCTGCCTTTCTTCTCCCCTGCTACTAAAGGCTGTCCACAAGAGGGGAAGTGTGGTAAATCATTAACATTGCCATAAACTATCATGGATTGGGAATAAAGGTTGAAGAAGTACTTGTGAATCTGCAGTTCCAGGATCCAGGATGGATCCAGGGTCACACAAGTGCAACACAGGGCATCTCTGAAAACAAAATCCCTCCAAGTCCGGGGTTTTGGGTGAGCTCCATACTGGGTCTGGGGAAAGCACATTTCATGTAGTGTTCAAGTCCTAGGTGGACAGATGCATCTTGTCCCCTTCTTTAGGAAAAGAAATAAAACCTCTACCAGGCATTTAAGGCTTGCTTTTTCCATTTAAGGCTTGCTTTTTTTACCTCTATCTGCATTTAAGGCTTGCTTTTTCCATTGTACAGCACTGAACAATGGTGTGAGGCCAGATGAAAAGGAGACAGCAGTAGGAGTATTCTAGAGGGACACAGACAACAGGAGGAAGAGGAACAGGGCTCTGCAGGGACTGTTTGATCAACCAGATGTTAAAAACTGGTCACAGACAGTGTTTAGAAACCTCTCCAGGAAGGTCCAGAGCTGCCACGTGTGTCCTTCCTTCCATCCTCAGCTCAAAGAAAAATCTTCCTTTCCCCTCTAGTTCCTCCAGGCTCATCAGCTCCTTGCCCACTGAGATGTGACATTGTGCTCTGGCACACACTGTGCCAATTCCACTGTTACAAAGAGGCTTCTGAGTTGTTCTGGAAAAACTCTGAGCCTCTATAAAAATTGGGTGTTAGCAAGGACACAAAATGCCAGTATTCCAATACTTCCATTTCCTGCATCTGGAAAATTGTTCAAGCCATTGTAAATCTTCTAGCAGGCAAGAAGAGGCATTATGGCTGAGCTACAATTCTAAAGGCCTGTTCTAGACTGGAGGGGAGGAAAATCTTCCCTGCCTAAGCTGCTTTTCAGAGAGGTGAAGAGGGACTGAGGTGAAGGGAAGATGGTGGCACTGTCTGACTCCTCACACAACAGGAGCACTCGGGGGTTTTAGCAGTGTGAGAAAGGGCCAGTGCTCCCAATTCAAGAAGGACAAACATTTACCAGTGTTGTAATCAGCTTGTCACATCTGGGTCTTAGAATAATTAAACCAGCAAGAAGAGGCCCTGGCCAGTGTCAGGGGAGGACACAATTTGCTAAAAGCCACACAGTTAGAATTTAACTTCTGTGCTGTGATCCCAAACTCTTACAATCTCGGCGTGGAACCCATCTCTCTCATCTGGCAGACTTGACAAGGGCTCTCAGAGCGGGCAGGGTTTCAAGGGGAAATGGCTGGTTTCCTCTCAGACCTGGTGAGTATCCAAATTCTTGTGTTCTAGCCCTGGTCACTAACAGCAGCATGGTCTAAGATTGCAGCAAAGGGAATACTTCTTGTAATAAAAATGAGCAACAGAGCTTGGGACAACACTGGTTGAGCAATGACTGACTAAATGGCATCTGCAGAAAATACATTAGAAATTCAAAACAGTGAGAGGTTTAAAAGAGGACCTGGGAAACCAGGAAAGATGGGAATTTGGGGGCAGATAGAGAACACAGTATCAGTGAAAAACACAAAACAGAAAAAACTCCCCCCCTCTAGTGCTCTGTGCTCTCAAGGACAATTGAGGATACTCATCAGTTTAAAATGTGACCTGATTAAATGCCTGAAAACATTTGTGCATGTGAGAAATGCTCTGAAATTCAGTGTACATCATGGAAACTCGGCATTTCCAATAGGAGTAATTCAGATAGGCCTCTAAAAATGTCATTTCATACAGGGTTGATAAAAGTGAAATGTAAAAAAAAAAGTTTTGAGAGGACAGACTTGAGTCATCTCTGGAAAATGGTGAACACTGTCCCTGAGGAGGCAAAGATGAAAGCAAAAAGGGATTCAAGAAAGCTGTAGCTTCTTTCTAGTACAAAGGTAAACACAAATGATCTCAACAAAGCTTTTATGATTTTTGTTTTCTGTGGTTAGCAGAACTAACAGAATTAGAGAATGTATCTTTTCAGATTGCTAGTAGACAGGAGAGGAACACAGCAGAATGTGCAGATGCGTATTTCAACGATTTAAGGAATTAATTTTGCTTAATTATTGTGAAAGTCAAGATGGATCTTTGCATGTTAAAGGTTTTTTAGTCATAGAAGTGTGAAGATTTAAGGGGCTGTAAATAATCTCATGGTCTGAAAGGCGTGCTGGTAGCAGGAACTTAGGATGTGCTCCCTTCTCTTTGGCAGGTTCAATACCGGAGGCTGTTGCTCATGATTGTGGTGCTGGGAATTGGTGGAACTCACCTCTCTGGTTTTCAAATGTCTGTCATCAATTACACTTCTCCGGTAGGCAAAGCTGGAGAAAAGAGAATCCCATCTCTAACTGTTCCTCATGGTCCTAGGCCTTGCACTTTGCAGTGCTTTACAAAAGCTCTTAAGTGTTGCTATGTCAGTTTATTCCCAGCTGTTTCCAATGCCATACTGTTACTGTCAAAGTGTGCATGATTGCAAGGAGATGTGCTCCAAAGACAACTTCCCACAGAATTTTGTGGAAACAACATATTGAGATACCTCCTTAAAGTTTATGCCATGGAGAAAAAAACCCCAAAACTAGCTGATGGAGTCAGCCTTCAGCTCAGCCCTTTTCTCTTTATATCCATTACTGGCCGCAAGAACATTTGCATTTTACTATAATGAATATAAGGTCATGATTTTTTGGTGTAGGAGAGGTAGGATTCAACACAGTAAAGGGTATAATTAATTTTTGAAAGATGCTTGTACACTATTAGGCTGTATGAGAGGAAATATCAATCCTTACTTGCAAACAAATGTCCTATAGTCACACTTTTAGTCACGACTATTAATCTAATTTTTTTAAAAATTGTAAACATTATAAAGAACATTACGATTAGTGCCTTGGTGGAACGAAAAATCTCTTTTTTGTCCCAGTACATTCAGAAGTTTATCAACGAAACTTGGCTGGAGCGATACGGTTCTGTGCTGCCTCAGCAGACCCTGATGCTACTGTGGTCCCTCATCGTGTCTGTGTACTGCATGGGTGGGATGATAGGGTGTCTGTGCAGTGGGTACCTGACTGCAAAATTTGGAAAGTAAGTACATTTCCCAGCATCTCACTATGCAGGGCTGTAACAGGGGAAGCTATTAAATATTAGTCAACTAAAAGAAGGAATACCAGAATTTCACTGCCCCCTGCTGCCGCAGAATTTATCCAGCACCTAAAACTAAACCAGGGTGCATTGGAGAGACAAGAACACGCAGATATTTCTGATTCCCTTGTCACAGCTTTTGTTGACATGTAATTCCCGTAGTTTTGCTGACATTTTACCCTGCAGGAGTTTCCTTCAGCCTCATGGTTTGCTCACACAGCGAGTAAGAGGAATCTAGCTTCCCCCTTTGCACTCCTCTGCAGAGACATCGTGCCTTTGTATAACCAGATTTGGTTGTCCTATAAGCAATGGGTTTAAACGTGGCCGTGGCTTCAGTCTGTAAATCCAGAGAAGAAGAGTCAAATACCAGTCAAGGAAGAAAAAGTAAAATATGGATCTTACCCACTCACTGTTTTTTTTGCTCGCTGTTGCAGGAAGAAAAGTCTGCTGCTCAATGACGTGGTGCTAATCACAGCCACGCTGCTCACTGGCTTCAGCAGGAGAGCCAAGTCCTTTGAGATGATCCTGGCTGGGCGCCTCCTCGAGGGCATCGCTGCTGGTAGGACTCGCCACTGGCCCGTGCTGATGTGGCTTCTTTGGGGTGGATACAGAAATCTTCCTGCTGGGAGTACCCAGGAATGTGCTGGAACCCAGTGGAGCAAGGGACAGACTGGGGCAAGGGAGGATGAGCTGTCCTTTGCCTTCAAGAGCTCTCGTAGAGAGATCTGATGGATTAGCTAAACATCTTGATTGAAGTAAAAGGTACATTTTCAGCCCATTATTGCAGAGAACATATGGGAAAGGGCTCAGAAGAGAGAGGAGAGAGCTGAAAGGGAACTGAAAAGGGACCCTCTCTCTTTCTTTCCACAGCTTTAGCACTCTCCTGTCTTCTCCCTTTAGGAGTACATATGAATGCCCATGTTCAGTATGCTGGAGAGATCTCACCTAAGAAGCTACGTGGATTTATAAACGTGACCTCCACAGTGTTTCTTGCCCTAGGAAAAACTGTAGCACGAATTCTTGGATTGAGGTGCTTGTGCTACTCCTTCTCTGCCTGTTTCATATTTATTTTTCTTCTATATAGCAGGGAAGTGGTGTTCTCCCAGTCCTAGAATCAGACATACACCAAGGGTGGGGTTTTATTTTGCTTAACTACAGCAGTCAAAGAAGAGGCATCTACCCCATACAAGTCACTGAGGTTTCCATGTACATTCCCTGGGGATAGAAAGGTCTTTCTCTTGGGAAAGGATGACTCAGTCTCTGGAGGTGCAGTTAATAAGAAAAGATTGTATGTAAATACTCTTATTAAACTTGTGAGATCTAAAAGTTTTGCTAATTTCTTGATAACCTCATGCAGAGTTGCAGTGTTGGTTCAGAGAGCTGTTGTGGGGATATTTTGACCTTCAGAAATTAAAAGTCTAAGAAAAATGTCAGTTTTGCAGAAGAAATAAAGTATTACTCTATTTTCCTGTCACTAACCTAAACATCATCTATTTCAATTGAACTTTTCAATGACTGTATGTATTTCATGTCTCTTTAGCTAGCCTAGAATTTAGAAAATACCTATTTAGTTATAAACTGTATTTTTACTGGACAATAAATAGATTCTAACATGCTTTCATAGAGAACTTTTAGGGACTGAAGACATGTGGAACGTGCTATTGTCCTTCTCTGGGCTGGTGGCATTGATTCAACTGCTCTTTTTGCCATTCTTTCCTGAGTCCCCACCCTATCTCTTGCTGCAAAAAGAAGACAAAGCTGGTTGCTTGAAAGGTAAAATAAAACTTTAGCTCCTTAGTTTGTTAAATCATTACTCTTGAGAAAGTGAAGCTAACAGCAGGAATTGGCTTTTCTATTAGCCAGCTACAGATTTCTTGATAATTACATGATTAATGTCCTCCAGACCAAGCAGAGTCATCAGAGATATTTAAGATCTTCCCCTAACTGCTACAGCATTTTCCAGGGAAGTTTCACCATGTTCCAGTAAGTGATGTTCCTTCCAGTCCTTTGCTCAGTTACTGATGAATCAAAGCAGGGACTCAAGTGCAAATGTTTAGTGTCATTAAAAGTTGAAAAAGACATAATTATGATTGGATCAAATGACTGAGGAGTATCTTCATTCTGTCTCTTCTGTAGCCATGAAGCAACTCTGGGGAGAAGGGAATTATCACACAGAATTTGATGACTTGATGAAGGAAAAGGCTATAACAAAAGGCACCAAAATCATGAATGTCCTAGAGGTGCTGAGAGAACGATCTGTGCACCCACAGCTGTGTACCATGCTCCTCCTTTTGCTGAGCCTGCAGCTCTGTGGCCTGAGTGCAGTTGAGTATGCCCTATTTCCATGCTTGGATCTGCTATTGAGTCTCCAAAGTGCCACAATGCCAACTTGTCCCTTTCCTCTAGGTCTGCATATTCCTCCTCACACAGAGCCCGTTGTGGTATCATCTGTGGTATCATCCCCAGTATTGTTCATGCCTTTCAGGGAGCTTCTCAGGTGGGAATACAAGGGCTCCAATTCAGCCTAAGTTCCTGCAAGGGCACTGTGCCTTCATTCCCCTGGTGGTATGACCAAGGAATCTGTAGAGGAACAGGTTCCAAGTATCCTAAGGCTTACAGCAACCCAGCACCACTTTCTTTGACTTTCTTTGACTTTCTTTGACTTCTGCAGTAGCAGATGGCCAGCTATTGCCATCCAGTTTCATTTCATTTGAGAAAGGACATTTATCCATTAAGAAACATCCTTTCAGCAGTTTCCATGTAAAGCTGGCTGAGCTCAGTGCAGCCCAAGCTGGCAGTCATTCCCTTCATGTTCTCACTTGTCTAGGGGTCTCTCCATAAGCCCTGGTTCAGTCTGTGCTGGAGGTGGTCCATTCCAGCTGCCAGCAATGGAATTCCCTCTGCACTCTGCTGGCAGGGAAATGGTGCCCATTCCCTCAGGGACTCTGCAGATGAGCAGCTTCTGTTTAGCAACTGGAAAAGATCAGACTCAGCTGTTTGCTTGACAACGTATGGTGTGCTAAGATTGAGATTTGCTTTTCTTTCTCTTTGCTTGTCCCTTTCCTTTTCCTTTTTGCCAAAACAACACCTTTTCCCCATTTCTTATAGGCAATATGCTCCTTTCAACTACTTTTTTTTTTTCTTTTTTTTTTCCTTTTTTTTTTTTTTTTTTTTTTTTTATTTTTTTTTTTTTTTCCATTTTTTTTTTTTTTTTTTTTTTTTACTTTTTTTTCCCCCCTTACAAATTTGTTTCCTTGATTGCCTTTTTGCCATTAACCTTTTGATTTCTCACATCTGGAGAAGTTATGTTACCTCTTCTAAGGCCCAATAATGTATTGCTGGTTTTGCAATGATGACAAATCTAGTTCTAAGTGATCTTGGATAAGCACATATCACATCTATTAACTGTGCTTTATTTTTCTTATTTCCCAGATCACCTTTTACACCTCAGAAATTTTTGAAACAGCCAACCTGCAGGAAAACATAATCCCATATGTATCCCTAGGAGTTTCAATCTCTGAACTCATCTCTATCATATTCTGTGTAAGTCAGAACTTCCTGGGGTTTTAAGAATTGAAGTATTCTTCCTTGAAGCAAATTAATCTTCTCCTTATGAACCAAAGAATTTTTCTGTGGTGCTGCATAAATCTGTACAGTGGTTGTTACCACCAACTGCAAATTTTGTCCCAACTTTCATGTGTTTCATCCCATCTTCATTCATCTTAATTTCTTATAAGAATCCCTTACAAAGTGTCATTCAGACAGAAATATGTGTACTCATTTCCACATATTTGTGTATATCTATACATTCAAATGGAGTTGTAACATACTTCCATCAATTACAGTGTTTAAGAAGTAGCTGCAATGCTGGGCAGTGATGGTAATTCATAGTATTAGAGAGTGTAGAAGGAATTTAATAAAATAACAAAGTTGGTGCCAATAAGATTGTCTTCTCTGAAGCAAAAAGAACTCAAGGAGAATGCTTGATTTGTTGGATGGCTCACAGTTGGATTTTGCCATGCTTCCAGTGATAGGCAATATTTTTCTACTCCTCAGAGCTCCATAATCGATCGCTGTGGACGCCGAATGCTCCTGTGTGGTGGTTATCTGCTGATGGCACTGATCCTGGTGTTGCTGGAAACGAGCCTTCTGCTGAGTGTAAGCAAATGTCTCTCCAGGAATGGACCTGCATCAGAATTCTCTGTGCAGGACAGCAGATAGTCAGCCTTTGCTCTCATGTCCAAACCAGCAGGTCAGAATGTCTTCTAAATACAAGCTCACCTCTGTAGACGTGACACCCCCAGCTGCTTCTGGCCTTCCTCTGTGTTCAGTAAAGAAAGATAAACAGAGAGAGCATCTATTACACAGCTCAGCATCATGGGCTTTTCCAAAATATTGCTGCTCCTGTGCTTGGATCAGCTGTGTTACAATACAATTGATTCTTGTTCTCTTCCCTCCCTCTGTTTAGGATCAGTTCCTCTGGTTGCGGCACTGCAGTGTGATTCTCATCTTTCTGTTCATCATTGTTTATGGACTAGGACCAGGTGAGCACCACAATAAAAGCATCAGGAAAGCTTGGACCACAGGGATAAGCACAGATCATGAAAGATCATGAATGTGTAGAAGTAGAACTAGAATGTGTGAGTATATCTTTGAAAATCAACAGCTTAGTTGAGACTGAGGGAATCTCAATTTTTAAAGAATTACCCAAGAAACAATTTCTTTAACAAATCATTCACACCCAGATGAATCAGGACCCTGTTTTCTCTCACTGGATTACAGGTTCAAACCAAATAAATTCTTGTCAATCAATTTATGAAGACTTGTTTTGCAGTGTGAATACTGTTCAATGTATACAGGTTCAGATGACTGATCTCTGCCAAAGGGCAGGGGTAGGCTTTTCTAAAACACCAGAGTTTTCTCCACTTACCTGTAAAATCCTACTCTGTGAAGGACAGCATGCATCATCTGCCTGTTAACACTGCTCTGTCCTTTCTTGTCCTCTCTTAATATCACCCTTAATCACCTACATCAGTAACACCAGACCCAAACCTGCAGCTCCCTGGTAGAACCTCACTCACCTAAGACCAAGACTTACCCTGGAAGTTCTCTGACTAAACCCTACCAGTGGTTACTAAAGTCTCCAAATTCAAATGTCAGCCTTTAGTGTTGTAAGGGTTGTACCTGACAGCCATGAATGTCTTGAAAACACGACAGAATTCCCACAATAGCTGAACTGAGGTATCTTCTATGAGAAATGGTCAATTACAACAATGTTTCTATCACTTTTTTATGTTGTTTTTTTCCTCAGCTGGAGCTGTTGTGGCTGTCATGAACGAAATCTTCACCCTCTCAACGAGGGCCTCTGCTTTTGTAATTGGTGGAATCGTCATTTGGCTAGGCCTCACCTTCACTGGAATGATTTTCCCCTTTGCTGTAGTATGTAATTGGATTCAAATCTTCTCTTGACTCTGTCAGTTTAATCTGGATTTCTAGGCTGATCTGGACAGGGAGTAGGATGAAATGACTTGTTGATGATCAAAACTGTGAATCCCTTGTTGCTATGGCATATGGAGGCCATTTATATAAAACATTTCCCAGTACTTCAGAAACCGCTTGCTGCCCCAAAAACAGATTGAAAAGATAAATAAATATTGTTTCTGTGAAATGAGCCTATTCCTTATTTCACAGGAACAAATCAACAAGTTTCAAGGATCTATAGGCGCAAGTGTTGCCAAGGAAATCACTCATCTTGTTCTATTTTTTATCTCCAGATGCTTCTTGGTCCTTTTTGCTTCCTCATCTTTGTTGCTGTCCTGATCATTTCAGTGGTTCTTATCTACCTGTTCCTCCCAGAAACAAAAGGGAAGTCAACCTCTGAAATTACAGAAAAATTCAAAACCTGCCGGTTTAAGAGGAAACGTCATCAGGCTGAGGAGATGTATACTGCTGAAGAAAAGACATTTTGCACCAAGCTCTGATAAGCCACCATAAGTAATTTCCACTGTTCAGGCATAACATGTCAATTGCATTTCAAGTTTTTCTCCATTGCTATCATTTTAAAGCAGCAAGATTTGTGTCTATGTTTCTTACTTTATAAGAAAGTTCTGCTCAGGATTAAGAGCAGGATGAAGATAGGATTAAACGTAGCCATAGTTCTTGCAAACAATTTTCATGTCATTTCTTTATGCTATCACACTGTAAAGGACTTAGTGTTGATTGTGAAGGCTGCACATGAACAAATACCAGCTAGAATACAAATACCAGGCAGAATAACATCTTCTATTTCCTTGAGCTGACATCAAGTAACTGCATGTCCTGATTGTCCCTGTGACTGTCAGGGATCAGCCCTGATCCCCAGGCATTTGGTACAGAAGAACTCTCACTTGCATCCTCTGCAGCAAACTGACTGCACTCTCCATGCAGATCAGTTGTAGCAAAATCTGGAGGAAGTTCTTGTAATATATTCTGGTGGCTCATTGATGGCACAAGGGTTAACAAATACACCCAGTGCTGAGACTTGGAAGAAAAGAGCCCTGGAGAGAGACCGACAGTAAGATTTTGAGAGAGTAGATAGCTTGAAAATTCAGCCCATTTTACTAAAAAGTAACTGCTAAAAAAAAAAGGAGAAGCTGTGATGGCCAGTATCTGCTAGCTGTGTGCTGCTGGAGGACACCCTGCACTTTGCTGCTGCCCACCACACACAATCCTTCAGTGCTGTGCTGCACAGACCCCTGCACTGAGCTGCTCAGGGGCTGCCAGTCCTGCTGGCCACTGCAGTGTCCAACCACTTCCTTCCCCAAACTTGTCTACCTTTGTATAGGATGATCAATTATTTTTCCTTTTTCTGTCATGATTACAAATGGTATTTCATGCCTCCTCCTTAACAGGACCATAAGTCCTTTCTTTCTGTAGTTTACCCATTCTTATCTATTATTATTGTGCTGAGGTCTGAATTAGTGTTGAGTTTTAGGGAGTTTTCTATTTAAAAATTTAAAATAATATACTCATTGCTTCTCAAGGAATAACCACAGAAGAAGCTCTGACATTAAAGTGCCAGTGTGTGTTCCAGCAATTGAAACCTGATTTAGATTTTAGATTCACCCCCTTCATCACTCCCTGTATCAAAACAGAGAGCACTCATGGTAGTGAATGCTCCCATTCAGAGGGCCCTCTCCTGTTGAGGGACTGAAATATTTAATCCACCCATTTTAAGCATTGTCCAATTGCTACAAAAAACATAAATCAACAGAAATCATACGAAGTAAACATTAACCTCAGCCTCAGAGTAGTACAGTTACTTAAGCTGAAGGTGCAGAAGAGGCATGGGAGAAAACACTTCCTCAGTGTGACAGAGCTCTGTCTGCCTGGGATCTGCCACACTTCTGATGCAGATGGACAAGCTCCTTCCAGAAGTGGTGAGTACTGCAGCTGGCAGCACCAGCTGTTAGCATTGACTCTCAGAAGAACTGAGAGATTGCCTGTTGCAATTGCTGTTCCTAAAGATAATGCATTACATATTTACCAAACTTTTTTCAAAATAATAGGGGAGGCAGGGGATAATACTTTAAAATTAGAGCTAGCATTTAAAATAAAAAATCAAAAGACACAGACTTAACGTTCTGGACTAAATCATCATGAAACTTTGAAGGAAGTTCCAGCTGGTTAGAAAAACTAATTTCAAAATATTAGAAATTAAATTTTTTTGCTTCTTAGGTGGTGAGGTATTTCTGTACCATGTTTACCTGCTTGCTTCCATGTCCAAGTGTGACACTCTCCTAGTGGTAGCCTGATAATGTTATGAAATGGTACATTTGAAAAGAAAGGTTTTGTGTGTGGTTTAGTTAGGTAATGTGAAGAAGAGCAGAAAAACTGAAAATCCAGAACCTTTATCTGGTTGATCTTTTTTTACATTTATGCTTTGCATGTTCTGCTGAGATGGTTTAAGCATCATCAAACAAGCCAATATCCTAGAAATGCAGAGACTATGATATCACAGCTTCTTCTGTCATGAGCTTGTTCTGTTCCTTACATGGCTGGTACCAGTGGTTGGTTGTACTGTTCCTTGTGTTGGGAACTGGTGGATCCCTCACAAGTCCCTTTCAAACCTCTATGAACAAATCTTCCTCCATGATAAGAAAAGCAGATACAGCATCTTCAGGAACCATTGATGGTGGGGTCAAAATGTAAAGGATGCTTCCCAAATCAAATTGCAAATTTTTTTCCATTGGGTTTTCATTCCCAGCTCTTTCCCCCCACTCCTCTTTGCAGAGAAAAAGGATAAGAGCTAGCCTATAGCTGTCTCTGAGCAGGCTGCTCAAGTAACAAACACATCAGTGTCTCCACTCAACAGATGTTGCTACCATGCCCTCTTCCCTATGCCCTCTCTGACAGTGCAGCTTGCATCTCCCCTAGCAGTTGCCCAGGGGAATTTCTAATGCCTGTGTCTCCTGTGAGAGATAAGGACAGCATGAGGCCAAACGGATTACAAATGTAACATTTCTCTCCCATGCTGCTCTTTCCCAGTCTGCCCAGGTTTCACAGGGAAATGCAATTGCAGGTGGCAGTACCTCTGAACTGGGCTGAGCAGACATTTAAGCCAGAGATGCTAACTCAATAGACAGATGGAAAAATACCCCTTGGGATCAGTGTTCACCATTGGCACTGTACCAGATCAATGGTGTGCTCTTCTGCAGAAACTTCCACCTTCATGTCTCAGTTCCTTCTCTCTGATTTCACTCTCTTTGCTGGTCCTTTTGCAGGAGCTGCTCTCAGCAGAAGCACAGCTGGAACCCTGCAGAGGGACTGTTCATCCCTGTCACACAGCACCAAGGCTGGTCTGAAAACAGCTGCCTTGGATCCCTCTGTCCCTTCTTGTGAAGTGGCTGGCTCTGATACTGCTCCAGTGTCTCCTGCAAGAAGCCAGGTTGCTTTGCTGGGCTCCTCCTCTGCTTCATGGCCTTTCCATCTCCAGCATTCATCCTCTCAAACCACACCAATCCAAAGTGCCAGACCTCGGGAGCCCTGTTCTCCCAGGTGCTCACTATTGCTGCATCTCTTGCAGTTACAGATAAACCAGAGAGTAGATGATTAACCTGCCAATATTAATGTTTGTGAGTTGTTTTAATCCTATCCCAAGGCCTTCCTCTCATACATCTGCAAGCAACATCTCAAATTAGTTGGACTACTCACCCTACCTATCTTGCCTTCAGGAAAGAAGAAAATTTTAACTATTTTATTTCTATTGCCGTTTCACACCTAAAGACTGGAGTGTATCATGTCACAGTAACCAAATAAACTGGATTTCATTAAGTTAAACTTTGCCTTCATTGTCATTGTTTTGTCATCATGTTCAAATTGCTGTAAAAGGAGGAGCACAAAAATAAAATAAAATTTTCTTTCTCTTATTTATTTCCAGGAAAGCCTCATCTCTTTCTCCTTCCTTATCTTTACTGAGATCCTCATCAGTTCAACATCTTCATCTTCCTCTTCCTTCCAGAGACAAAGGAAAACTTTATAATGAAAATGACCAAAGAATTTGGCACATTATATTTTAGGAAGAGAACTCATTCCTTTCTAGGAAATACTTCTCTTGAGGAAGTACCACCTACACCAACTGGTCAGCAGAAAGATCATATATTAGGTCATAAAAGACCTTGATGCTTGCAGACTGCAAAACAAAGGCAAATTATTGTTTTCTGTTATGGGAAAAGATACCAATATTTTTTCACAGACACAAGTGGAATCTTCACAAGTGGAATCTCACAAAATCATCTTGAAAGGCAACAATCAACAAGTCATTGTAACATAAAATATGTGCTATGTTAAACTCTTTGATTTCCCTTAGAATAGAATGTGTTTTGTACCTAAACATCTTCTTTAGTTCCAGTCCCTGTAATTTTGTTATTTAAAATTTTGGTTTGAGTTTTGGACTATAACAAACCCAAATCAAATCTAAAAGAAACCCCTGAGTTTCTCTGGGTGTGAAATTAAACTGCAGATGGCTTCAGCCATCCACAATGAGTCTAGTGTGGCTCAAGCTGGCTTAGAACCAAGCCTTAGTTTCAGCTCTTTAGACAAAACTGTTTGTTTGACACACCTCATGAAGGTGGAGTTCGTGTGTTCGTCCATTTCACTGCAAGCATTTCTTACAGCTCTATTTAAAAAAAATCATTACAAGATCTCCTTAACTCAGTAATAATTCTTTAAACATGAAGTCATGCACAACTGCCAGTGCAGCAGCTTTTTTAAGAATATAGGTGACATTTTCAACAGAAATGGTCGGTTTCATTGACTTGACAAAAATCCAAGAAACAAGCTCCTAGAATTAAATGCTCCTAAAATTGCTGATAAGGTGAAGTAGTACCATGGCTCAGAATCACCAGAAATCCCTCAAAATGTAAGGGACATTTCACTGTGAGCTGGTGGCATTTGCTGCTATTTGAAGTCCTCAGTAATGATTTTCAAGGGGTGATTCCTTATGACATAGCCTCCCTACACCTTACTACAATTTGAAAAAAAATACACAATGAAAAGGAAACACTGACATTTTGAAACAATAGCCAAGAGATATGCAAGTAGTTATAATGTCAGTGTTCAAGAGAAAATACAAAAAATGCCAAATCATTCTAAACACTACTGCCAGCCAGGATAAACAGCATTTGCCATGCAGTTATACAGACAATAGTTGGAGTTACACAAGTAACCAAGGTTTTAATATTAACATGCTTTTTTTTTTTTTCTCATTTATTTAGACTCACAGGATTTTCAGTGAACCCCTCTGTAAATAATTACATTCTGTGTTTTATAAACTGAAAGTACAATTCCTGAGGGTGAGCTTGAGCATTTACTGAGGGCCTCAGCATAATCCCATTGCCCCATTTGCCCCCAGCAGGACAGTCCCCTGGCATGAGGAGAATGAGCAAAGAAGGTGAGAAGAGCACAGGGCATCAACCACACAAGGAAGCCCCAGGCAAACCAACCTCTATTTCCCAGTGCTGGCTCCAGTGCAAGCTACATAGAGCTACAGGCTGAGCTTTACCTCATGAGAAAGGAGCCTCTGGGAATCAAAGGTGATTTTCCAGTCTGATTTTGGAGCCATTCTGTGTCAAAGCTGAAGCCTGAGGGAGGAAGATCCCAGTGGTCCCATCCCAATTCATTAGGGCATATTTACCTTTTCTGACAACTTTCATGAGTCTTAGCCTCTTACTGCTTTTTCACCACACCTGGTCAACAAGCATCCCCATAAACACCAGACAACAAATACCCTTCTTCAGCCCAGTCCAACTGATTCATAAGGCCAGAACAGCAAAATTAGGCTCTGAAATTTGCCTATTTTACTTCTAATTATGATATTTACTTTATCAAAAAATCTGAAACCGAACGCCACATACTTTACTTATTAATAAATAACAGTAGCTAAACCTAGCAGCAGTACCAGCTGCTTTTTGCTTTCTGCAGACTGTGGCAGATATACACACTAGTCTATAACATGGAAATAAAGCATTTTACTATTCCTGGAAAACTATTTGGATTGTTTTGCCTGAACTCTTCTCGTTTCCCTTCCCAAAGCCCTCACTGGTCCCCAGGTGCTAATTTTCTCTGCTTTGAAACTTTCCCCCTGGAGACTGGACTAGATGTAATTATTTCCTGAAATATTTAATCTGGCGGTGTTAACTTTGGCCAGTCGAAGTAAATATAAGTGAGTGAAGATGAAATAGTAAAAATTTAACTCTGATCCCTGCAGCCAAATGCCCAGAGCTGTAGCAGCAGGCAGGAGGCAGAGAGACACAAGCCTGTGATGACAAAGACACATCACACGCTGGACAGCCAGCCCTCAGGCAGAGATGACTGGTTTCCTATCAAACCTGGTAAGTACTTGTGGGGTATTTACATTTTTGTGTGCTACTGGGGCTTCAAAGGAAACAAAATCAGTGTCTTGGTAAGAACAAGGCTCCTGGTTACTACAAGCATCTTGGAAGTGGTTCTGCCCACTATTTTGAGGTATTACAGCACTTCATATGCTCTGCCATCCATCTTTACCATATTTTTATCAATATGTTAATGTGTCCTAAATGTTTTCATGGACTGGGAAATATTTGCTTATCTAGAAACATAATTTGCTTTGCTTACCTGGTAAAAAGAAAAAGTGTTTTGTTAAATACATCTAATTATTTAGTGCAAGACATGGCAGCAGAGGTTTTGAGAGGCAGGGAACAGGACTGGATGCTGGAAGCTGTGGTGCCTTGACAAGGGTCTTTGTGGAAGCTGCACTTCCTTGAGTTGGATGTAGGGAAATCACAGGAGGATGTACATCTCACACCAAGGCAAGCAGAGAGAAAATTGCTGCCTGAAAATCCCCTGAACAAATGAGATGTTTCTGGAGAATGAAAGACAGATTGTGAGAACAGCCTGATGAGGCTACAACCTTAAGAAGATTTTGTTCTACTTCTGCAGGTCCAGTACCAGGGGCTCTTCCGAATGATCACTGTCCTGGGGATTGGTGGCACATTCCAAATTGGCTTTCAAATTTCTACCATCACCTACATGTCTCAGGTAGGCAAAGATGCACCTGGCACACTGGTCAATGACAGCACTGGGTCTCCACTGCTGCCTGAGGCTGCTCCCCTGACATTCAGAAAGCTTTAATCACAGTATTCTCCTCTCATTTCCCATTTGCTATGCTATCATGAAGAGCAGAGCATGTCAAAGTGTTACAAACAGAAGAAAAGAGAGATTTGCAGGTTGCTAATAGAAGTGTTCCTCAGAAGACACACACTAACTGGGGTGGCATCTGTCTCCCCTAAAATCTTATAGCACATGTGCCTTCTTCAGTGCTTTCAGTTGATTTTTTTATGGTTGTCCATCCTCACAGAAAAATAGAACAAGTGAGCCATGCTCTAGGAAAAGTCTGCTTCTCTCCACTGTTCTCCATTAAGGGCATTGAAGTCTAGAGGGAAGACATCATTATTTTGTAGACATCACCTTAGTGGAAAAGCATTATTTTCTGGCTTCAGAGCACTAAGTTCTGAGTGAAAAAGTATGTAGGAGTTGCACTGAACAGGTTCTGTGTCACATTCTTGGCAGGTATGTGAGAGAAAACCCAAAACTCATTTGCAGAACTTTGTAGTGCTGTTTACACTATTCTTTAGTACCAGTCCATGCCTCGCTTCCTCAGATTTCAAGGATAAAAAACCCAAAGATTGAACTTTTACTGGCAGAATGAGCACAGCACACTCTATTATGCTACATCTGTTAGCTAATACATTCTTTTAAAGCCTATGAGAAATAGTAACTTCAGCTGAAGCAACAAAATTATTTTGTAAATATAATAAAATACCTGCACTGCTGTCACAGGTATTGTCAATGATTTTTTTTTCTGTCTCAGCATGTTAAGGCTTTCATTAATGAAACTTGGCTGGAGCGCTATGGCTACCCCATCCAGCAGGACAACCTCCTGTTCCTGTGGTCTATCACTGTGTCCATCTTTGGGATAGGAGGTCTCTTGGGTTCTTCAGGAAGCAGATACCTCACTGTCAAATTTGGCAAGTATGTATGTTTAAAGACAATTTGTCAATTGAATCTTAGCTTAAGGAAATGATAGTTGAGGTTTGAAATGAGACAGACTTTCAGACTTAGTGATGGCTGTAGCACAGCCAGCTTAGCTGTGGTGTCAGCTGATTCTCCTGCTTCCTGCCCGTGTCCTGTGGCATGGACTGTGCTGCCAGCCTGTCCCACCAGGCCCAGCTCTCAGGCTGGTTAATCTCAGCAATGGGGAAAGGCAGCACCTGGCTGAGGTCAGAATGGGTTCTGGAAAGTGCTACTCAAAACACAGAAGTGTTGAGATCCTTGTTGGTGCTGCAATAATGTGTTTCACAGTGGATGTTCAAGTGCAGAAAAGCTTTCAGAGTTTTCTCTGCTACACACCCCAGAAGTGTTCCCAAACTCCCAGGTGCAGCCACGTGCCAAGGCACACCATGAGTCCAAAATATCCAGTGCTTACTTTGTCCTGGACCACATATATGTAATTTCAAAAAACTATCAAGACAACTTCAGCCAAGACTTCCTGCATGGCATTAAGTGCCATTTCCCTTTTGAGCCACAAAATTTTTTTTTAATTTTCTTGCACTTACAGAAAGAAATGTCTCTTGTGCAACAACGTGCTGATGATAGTGGCAGCATCTATCATGGGCTGCAGTAAAATCTCCCAGTCCTTTGAGATGATTCTAATTGGACGCTTCATGTGTGGAGTAAGTGCAGGTGAGTGACTTCTGCCACAGGTCAGCTGAATCTCACAAAATTTTCCATCTTTTTTCAAAGTAAATAATAAGCCTCCACTAAGAAAACAAAATGTTGAAGTCAGTGATCTTTTTTAAGACTCTTTTCTATAACGCTCTGCAATAAAGAGCATAATTATTATTAATTTCACTGATACCAAGTTAAATTCAGCTTTGCCAAGTGTATGAATATTCAGAGATGTCAGAAATGTTTTGATACCTCATGAAAAAGGATTTTCTGAAGGAAAAATATGTATAATCTTTTCTTAAATTTAGCTAGCAGTACTGAAATTATACAGTTTAAAGCTAGTATTTTCATAAGGAGGAGTATTCCAAGTAGTAAGTCCTTGGGGTTAGTACAAAGGTCTGGGTTTAATAAAGCAAAATCACTCCTAGCAAGTAGACTACAGGCAGTAAAAACATCCTGTGCTGCTATCAGTATTTTTTTGTATTTTTTCCCTACACAAAACTTGCCTTTCTATTGTTTGCATATTCACAGGGATGCCTCTTTTAAGTTATTAAAGAGTTAAATTAGAAGTTAATGCCTACTTTTCAAATAATCAGAATTTGTACATTGCTTCTCTGACAAACAGATGTGTTGAAGAGCTATGGTTGTAATTTGAGACCAGCTTACCAACAGGGGCCTTGCTCTGTTCTAGAATCTATATCATGCCCTATTCAAAAACCTGATTTTTGTTAAAGAGACTGCAATCAAAAGAGATTGCTTTGCCATCACATACAGCCAAGAGAAGAACATGTTGCATTTGAAACAGATAAAAGGGGCCGTGACCACCATATCAGGAAAAAGCTTCTGTTCCCAGAATAGTATTTAGCATGTCTGAGTTAATAAATATAACTGGAAACATCAACTCTGCCTGAAATCATAAAAATTATTGTTGGATAGCAGAAAAGAAATAGTCATATCTCCACCTCAATCACATACAAATCAACATTGACTGTAGCACTATAGGTGATAATTTGCCATGAGTCTACCATACAGCTCTTCAAAAGCATTATGCCAGAAAAGGTTGAGGTTATGTGGGTTAACTACAAGCATACTAAATACTGCTAAAAAGTGTTTAATTATTCAGCCCTTGCATACCCTGTGTCCTTTAAAACATGCTAAGGCCCACAGGAGATCTTATGATGAGGCTACACCTACACTTCAAAGGGAAAACTGTACATTTCTTAAGATCAGGAAACTGCACTCTGCAAAGAGGACAAATACTTTTGTAGAAAGAGTTAAAAAATCTAGTACTGAAAGTCTCAGATGTGAGTTATGTGCCAGAAACAGCTGTATATTGTAATAACTATTTACACCCAGTTTTATTTCCACTGGTTATGTCTTCTTTCTTCTCTCCCATAATTCCCTCTTCACCTCAAGGTCTTTGTGTTCCTCTACATCACCAATATGTTGGAGAAATTTCCCCTAGGAAGCTCCGTGGATTTGCAAACTCTACTTCCTCTTTCTTTTGGACGTTGGGAAAAGCCATAGGGCAAATTTCAGGACAAAGGTATAACACAATTGATTACCCACACAATTCACTTCTGGATCCCTTCCACCTTTTGCTTCTTCCTCTGCTTCTCCATGCATTCCTTTGTCTCCTCAAAGCTGATGCAATGAACCCTAACACACCTTTTCTCCCTGCCAGGGAGCTGCTGGGCAGCCAGTCTCTGTGGCCCATGCTGATGGCCTCCTGTGGACTCCCAGCACTGGTCCAGCTGGTCACACTTCCCTTCTTCCCAGAGTCCCCACCCTATCTCCTCATGCAGAAAGGAGACCAGGAAGGCTGCAAAAAAGGTAACTGAGGGCTTCAGGTTCCTGTTCCCCACTTGACTTAGAATCATTTTGTGATGCTTGCTTTCCCCATATGGAAAGAAATAAATAGGACAAAGTTTCTCCCTGCTCATTTCCCACATGGCTCTGTGAATATCTACCAAGTCCATTACTGTTGTAGTCCCCACATAGAACACAAAACTACTTCCCTCTGCAGCTCTGTATTACAAAACCTTTCGCATTGTCTGACACCACCTGCACTGTCAGTCTGATGATTAATGCTAAATAATAAATGAAAAATAGCTGTTTGCACTGCAGGGCTCCACTGGGCACCCCTTAGCTCTGGTTATTGGCCGTGTACCCTGCTCACACCCTGAGAAAAGGAGGAAGGCAGAACAGTGGGCAGGGAGGGAGCCCTTGTGCACCCCACTAGGCCCCTCTGTCCCTGCAGATCCCACTGAGCAGGAGGGGATCAGGGCTCTGGAGCACCCTGTAAGACACCTCAGCCTCTCAGCACAGCCCCAGCCCAGCACACTGGGCTGCCAGACCTGTATCACCTGCTCAGAAACCTTCTTAGGGAATAAACAGAGACGAATTAACATGGCAGGTCTCGCTCTCCTTCTTCACAGCCATAAGGCAGCTTTGGGGTGAAGGCCAACACCAAGCAGAGATTGATGACATCATGAAAGAGAAAGCAACAATGAAAAACACCAAGATCTTGAGTGTCCTGGAACTAGTGAAAGAACCAGCTTTCCGTTGGCAGCTGTACATGATAGTTACTCTGACCGCCACAATTCAGCTATGTGGCATCAATGCAGTTGAGTGTATTTCCCCCTTACAGTCCCAAGATATCACAGCTCACAGGAGCTCCCTCCATTTTTCTCAGGCTTCTCAGCCCAAACCTTGCTGTCTGCCAGCCCTTCTACAGGACAGCAGCAGCCACAAAGCTTGGCTGGGCTCTCTGTGTGACATCCCTCTGCCCAGCTCTTGGTCCTTGCTGGAGTTACCTGCCTCTGTAGTTAGGCTCACTGAACAGCCGCCTTTGGGAGCCATTGCAGAGCTCCTGAGCTCACTCTTAGGAATGAGCCCACTCTCTACTGGCAAAATCTGTAATTTCATGTGATTGCTCACTGCAGCTGCTGCTATTTGTCCCCTGGCTCTTAGCACCCTGAGATGTTGGGATGGCAGTCTGCTCACTCTGCCCTTAAATCTAATAACAAGCATGCTCCCTGTTCTGCAGCTTCTGCAGCTCTGCTCTTCCTCACAGCAGTGCTTTTCTGGGACACTCTTCTTTCTTGGGAATAGCCTACAGTGATGTTTTTGGATGAGCTCTGAAAACAAGATATACCTGGCTGTTTCTGAAAGCACCTAAATCAGGACTCTGCAAACCTAATTGCACTGTAGTAGCTGGAGGTCCAATTATCCCAGCATTTTATCTTTTATCAAATTAATTAATGAATTAATTATATAATGTTTTATAGTATTTTTGTCTGCTGATAAAGTGAATACTACCTAAAAGAGTACAGAATTCCAGCTGGCTCCAAAGCTGAGCTGCATGCTCCCTGATTAGCAGCTCATATCTCGGGCAGTGTCACGCAAGTTTGGATGAGAAATCAATTATTTTCTTCTCTTACTGTTTGATGGTTTTTTCCAGATTTATTTTTATACTTTTGAAGTCCTCCAGGCAGCTGGCTTTGATGAAAAAATGGCCTCCTATATGACCCTCTCTATTGGACTCTCTGAACTCGTAGCTGCTGTAGTCTGTGTAAGTCACATTACCAGGGGAGTGGGGCACATTTTGCTCTCCAGCACTGACACTGATGTGATTTCTGTCCTCCAGAGCTCCATCATTGAGAGGCTGGGCAGGAAAGTGCTCCTAAGAGGAGGCTACTGGATCATGGGTTCACTGCTAGCTGCTATCACCGTGACTCTGTCCCTGCAGGTAAGGAAATTCTGCTCACAGTAGATTGCTCTGTCTATTCTATTTCTGATCTAAAGCTCACTGGCAGGACCACACTACTGAGAAAGGAAAGTGAGGCTTAAAACATGTTTGTCTATAGGTAGGATTAAACTCTCTCTTAGCCAGTAGTCTCTTGTACTCCTGCCTTCCTTTCAACATGATCCCATGACCTTAGCAAGGAACACATAAAACACTGGAACACTGGTTCCTGACTTCATCAGACTGCAAACACCAAACACCAGCCAGCACAGACCACAAGGCAGTCCTAGGAAAATGGCCCTTTCTATTCATGCTGCTTTTAACAAGTAACAACAAAACCCCAGACCTTTGGCATCAGTTAATTTGAAACTGAATTTTGCTGCAGATAATTGTGGGAAGGCACTCCTTGTTCACAGACTGGAGACCAGTTCACCTCTCCCTGTGCCATTGCTGTAGCTTTTTCAGAAGCAAATCAGCTTTGGTACCAGGTACCAGGTACCAGTACTGTGTTACCAGTACTCATCCAGAGCTACTCTGTAGATACACTGCAAAATTGACCTGGAAGCAAGGTGGCAGCAGACCTCTGGTTTTGTTTCATTCATGAAAGCTCTCAAACATAGAAGAGAGAAATCTTTTTTTCTAAAGTATCGAGTCTCATTTCTCCTTGACAAAGATCTAGAAAAACCGTTTTTCAGTACCAGTTATTAAACCTACAACTTAACAAAAGTTAAGAAAAATATGATTTGTCCTTCTCATGTCTCTAAGGATCACAGGAAGCACTAGGAGGTCAAAAAGAAAGGACAGGGTGCAAAAGAACTCTTCAGACTTCATTTAATTGATTTGCAGCTGCTCTGCACTGGCAGACCTGTCTGCTCACCTGACAAAGACCTCAGCTGCTCCATCCACAGAGTAAAGCACTCACAGCTCTCAGTTCCCACACACTGAGTATTTATTTCTTGAGGTGACATTGTTGGGAAAGCAGGAGCATTCCTCACCTAGGGCTGTTAACAGTTTTCAACCAGAAGTTTGTTCTGGTTTTTTTTCCCAGGACTGGTACTTCTGGATGCCGTACTGCAGCCTTGCTCTCATTATCCTGTTTACAGTTGTCTTTGCTGTTGGGCCAGGTAAGTTCTCAATCAAGTGAAATAAAGGAATTGATTTATGTGAGCTTACTAATAGGGGTAGGAAAATACTGCCTTATATTGCATAATATTTATCATAATTAAATTCATTTAGCATAATCTTGCAGTCATTTAAACATTGTGGGTCCAGTTATTCATTGGACATAAAATTCAATACCATCAGGTTTGAGCTTTGCTAAAGAGAGGAAAGGAGCATACTGGAAAAATACAGCAAAAATAGAGCAAAAGCAGATGGGTAAAAGATTTTTTTTAAATGCTAGGGGGAAAAAAAAAAGAGAAAAAGAAAAGCAAGAGTTCTTTTAAATTCAGTGTTGTATAATGTTACATCTTATCCCACATAGACAGCAGTGCAGAAGACCTACTTTGGAGTAATTTTTTTCCTAGCATTTATTGCCTGCTACTCATTAAATTTTATTTTATAAAGGCTAATAATTTTTTAAATATTTGCCTTCCCATATGGTAGGGTTGAATTATTTTCCTAACTCAAAACAGTTGAAATCCTGTGACTTCAAAACATAACTGAAATGCCCAGGAAGTAAATCTGGGAAGATCACTCATTGGTAATCTAGCAGAATCACACTGGAAATTCATTTTAGCAATAATATTTGTCATTCCATCCTGATACATCTTTCATGAGAGAATGTCAGGCTTTCTCAAGTGTCAACTACTTAATTCTTGGATGTCCCCAAAAATTTATTTTAGTATTTTACCACTCTAATAAACTGATACCAAATAAATTTTAGTGTTTTACCACTAGTAAAATTTAGATTTTAGTATTTTACCACCAGTATTTTACCAAAAATTGATTTGAGCATTTTACGACTTTCATAAACTGATGTCTAGCAGTTTATTAGATGCCACAAACGTTTTCTTTTGTAACAAAGAGCAGCAGACTCAATGCCACTGCACAATTCTGGTACTCATGGCAGTCCATTACAGCAGCATGGATTAGCTGACCGTGTAACAGCAACACTCAATCCAAATGTGAAAGCCAAACGCATCAAACAAGAAACAATTTTTGTTCTTCTTTCCTTCCAGGTGGTGCCACGGTTTCCACCAGGGTTGAAATTTTCAAGCTGTCCTGCAGACCCCCTGCGTTTGTGATCAGCGCCGTTCTGAACTGGCTGGGCGTGTTTGTGATCGGCACCTCCTTCCCGTTCATCGTGGTGAGTGCCCTGCTCCGGCACGGGCGGCAGTGCTGCCGCAGCCTGCCGTGCTCCTGGCACCTGCTCTCCCACGCCCACTTCTGCAACCGAAGGGCCCTGATTTGCCCAAGATACTCGTTCAGACTGAAATATTTGTCAGAGGTCAAAATGGAAAGAATTCATTATCAAATTCAAAATACTTTGGGTGATGCCTTGGAGTGGCTGCCTGGAACAGAGGCTGGACAGAGCTCAAAGAATAAAGCAGGAATTTTTTAAAGGCCTTCAAAGAACACACCTTGGGCAGTGCAGGAGTCTCACAGAGGCTACACCCAAGGTGGACGATGGTTACAAGTTTCTCAGACTGATTTAAGTTTGGTCTATTACATATCAGAGGTTAATTGTCCAATTACAGCTTCAGGTAATGAAGTCACAATCCCTCGGTTTCCTCCACCCCTTTCACTTTTGTTTACACTTTTTGGGCCTGAGGCTGTGTTGATGACCTTGGCTCTCAGGCCTGGAAGGATTGTTCTGTCTGCCCAAAATGTGAAGAGAGCTAACTAACACTGGATATCGAGTTCAGAGTTATACACTAATGCACTGCAGGATCTGAAAAATATAAAAGCTAAAACTTAAGGCATTGTGGAACCCAAATACAAAAAATGTGCCAAGAAAGTGACTAAAGCAAAGATGTGCTCATCTTTCTCTCTTTCTCACTTTGTTTTCCCTGCAGGAAAGACTCAAGCACTTCTGCTTCCTCATCTTTATGGTGGTACTTTTCACTTCAGGGACAATTATCCACCTGTTCCTTCCAGAAACAAAAGGGAAATCAATCATGGAAATCACCGAAGAATTCAATAAGCTAAACTTTAAAAACAAGCATATTCCAGCAACTCCAAATCATGTCACAGAGGATTATACCTTCTGCACCAGGCTTTGACCAACCATAAGGGGGAATCAGGTTTTTGTAAAAAAGTAGGAAAAAAAGACATTTGCCATTTTCTGACTAACAAGTTGCTCCAAATGGACTGTCAGCTTTCCTATCTGTCACTTACAAGGTTCCCATTTTGCCAAACCAGCTTCTTTCTCAAGCACTCCACTGTGGGCAGCTCTGAAAAGTGGTAAGGGCTGATATTAACAGGATAGACTTGTGTGAATGGTGAGTATTTTGGTTTAATGTGCTGATGTGTAAATCTCTTCTTAACAGAGCAACTAATACACACTGAAACGACACATGTAGAATTGATAAACACTCTGCTGACCACAGAGAAAGGAAAGACCTGTGATCCTCTCTCTCTATGATTTCTGAATATGTTTTTACAGCACTGAAATGGGAACAGTGAAGTTCTTGGCTTGCTATTTCTGGCTAGTGTTCAATCCATAACAGATTAAAGAAAAAATTTAGTGGAATAGGAGATAAATTCTTTGTTTCTCTAGATTCAACTGAATAACCAAACCTTGCCAGGTTCCCATGCACAGTGCCATGTTGTCCTTGTGTAGTGTCTCGTTTGACAGGCTTCAGCCATTTCAGATTGCCTTTCAGCAGCAATGGAGCTGAAAGGACTGATGGAGAGAGTCCAGCCACCATAAACCCCAAGCACCCACAGTCATTTTAGCTACTCCGTGCTCTCCTGCCCATCACTGCTGTCATCTCAAGTCTGCAGCTCTTCCTCCAGGAGCAGAATTCCCACAGATATCTCAAGGGCTGTGAATCCCACAGCAGCTGAACTGCTGTTTTCTTCTTGTGACTTTCAGCCACCTGTTTACTCCAGAAGAGCCGCCTCAGACTGGAAGGGATTGAATCAGAAACTTTTTTTGAAATATACAGGCCCATGGGACTTGTCTTTTCTTTAGAAGGTGTCTAACATTCTGTGTGCTTCCCTCTGTTTATGAGAGGCTCACACAGTTGTAGAAGGAAAGCAATACCATGAGGAAGAGCATGAACAAAGCTAAGCCTTACTGTGAAGCACACTATGCAATGTAAAGTCCAAACTCTAGACTTGCACAGTAAAATAAGTGGTTTTACCTCTGCTGTTGCTTTGACTGGCATATTTACTTCAACTCAAATTAGGTTATTCAAATTAAGTATTCAATTGTTCTTCTTAACTGCTGCTTATTTTTAATTGCAAATGGTAACCATAATAAAAATGGCAGATTGCCTTGTAATAAAACTTCTGGCCTCCAGAACCATTTCTTTCCCCACATTATGATCTTCTCAGGGGGAGTTGAGTAGAAAAAGTTGTTGGTGTGCATAACCTTCCATGATTGGGGTTTTTCATTATTCCTGTCTTTAGTACTGAGTGACACTTCAGACATCTCATTAAATATAACTACATAAATGGAATTATGTATCTACGAGACATGAGTGTCCTAAAGTCAGAAAACTCAATAACTTAGTAGTGTTCCATATCACTGTAATATGATTAAAAACTACCCATCATCTGGAGACAGCTACCAATACAGATAAGAAATATCAACTTTTTTCAAAATAGAATTCTCTCTTCTCTACCAGTCATTCTGGAAACAGCATTCCATTACAACTATCCCTGAAATCTTTGAAAAGAGGAGCAGAGTGGCACTGTGTAGCATTGCTGACAGACTCCCCAGTGAGTCACTCACCTCTCTATGTCAGTTATTCATTAGGTGCCATTTAGGAAAGCCTTCCCCACAGGACCCTCCCCAGGAAGCCAGCCATGCCCTATGGAACATTGCTGTGACAATGAAGTGGAACAGCCATGTGGAGCACAGGTCAGCCTTGGCCTGTGCTCAGTGGAGCAAGAGCTGTGTCATGTGGACAGTGTGGTCAAGGGATGAAACAGCAAAAGGAATGGCTCAAAGATACGTGGGAGGGCACAGGGACAAAGGGGACAGTAATTCAGGAACACTGCATGCACATTATCTTCCAGAGACACCAGCTGATAGGTAAGACCTGTCTCAAATACTAACTGAGGCAGATATAAAAACTTTTAAAATGTATCTGTGAACTTCTGTCAGCTGGACACAAAAAATATGGCTCTGTATTAAGGAAGGCTTAGCACAGCTTTGGATATGTGTCTCACACATGACTCTAAAACTGCAAGATAAATGGCTAAATGACCTGATGCTGTGAGATTCACTGTCCTGAGCACAAATCTTCCTAAAGGAGATCTGTAAGGTATTATGGAACTGCACATCTAATAAAGGGGTTCTCAGAACAGTCTAAGCAGTAACAGCACACAAGAAGTACAGTCACTAATCACCATAAATGCAAAAGACATTACACAGGAAGAGAGTTATGAGAGGAAGATTCAACCTATTCAAAGTAGGAATTCTAAATTAAAGTCAGAGAGTAAAAAGTGCAAGTTCCAATACGTATAAATACACAAAGTAGAAGTGGGTGAAGTAAAACATTGGAAAATATGTGCAACAGGCTGCATTTGAGAAGGAGTGCCCCATGCTGAAGTCTGTATGTTATTGCCTGTTTTTGAGTCCCCCCAATATCATCTGAGTAAGGCAGATACCAGCAACAAACATGGAATTTCATCCCTTAGTCAGATGCACATCATGTTGTTTCAACTTTGTATAACTTTACAGAAAAGGAAATTAATTCTTAGCATCAAAGGGACAGTCTCATTTGTGCCCTAACAACAGCTGATCTGCCAGAGAACCTCAACTGAAAAAAAAATCCCTCCATGAACTCTCAGCACAAATCAACAGCAAAGTCAAGGCCATGATGAAGCCCAAGAGTGGCAGGAGAAATGGCTGGGTAGTGCCATACACTACATTTCAAACTTTAGCTAGGGAATCCAGGAATATGCTTTGCATATGAAATATTTTCTAGTAAACATGACTGCTTGCATCAGCTAAGGCCTTTATGATTTCTTCATCCTCTCCTTCAACTGAGGTGTAAATGGCAATTTAACTAAGCCATTTACCAACTGAATACATTCAAGACCCTCTTAATTGTGAAATAACTGAAGCTAAAGCCTGAGAATTTTCTCTCAGAAGAAACAGACATCAATCCAGCTGTGGACGTTACAAAACAGCCTCCAAACAACCTTATTTTTCAAGGCAGACACAGAAATAAGTACACTGGCTAGTGGAAATGCCAGACAAAACTGTGCATCATGAATCTTTCTCTCTACTAGCAAAGAAAAATCATCTACTAAATACTTGGCTGGTCAAGCCTGGTGTACCACTGTAGAATTGTTAAGTTTGCACCCCATTTCAAAATCATGGAGTAGCTCAGTTCCTTCCAGTAATGATTAAGTCACGATGTGCTCCAGTTGCCGCCACCTGGAGAGAGGACAGCTCTTTCCTGTTACATGTCAAAGTCCTGGAGTTCACCGCCCAAGCCCCCTCTAAGATTCCCAACAGAGAACTCTGTCTCTAAGTTTCTCACTTATACTGAGAACTGAGCAGGTTATGAGGATGGGAATCCTGTTTAAGATTGTTTTCTCAGTCCCCTGTCCCCCTAGCAGAAGACACAGTTCATGAAGTACACAGGTCCTGCAAGGGACACATTCCTCTCTCCTTGGGCTAGACGTAACCGTTGGTTGAAATATTTAATCCAGCAATCCTAAACTTTGTACGACAGCTGGAATATGTGTGATTAACTCAAAACCCTCTGAAGTAAAATTTAACTTCAGTAACATGGGACTAGTTCACTGACACTGCTGTTGTATCATGTGAGCATTTGGCTCCTTTGGCAGGTACCAGCAGTGAGCAGCAGGCACTGGCTCATTCATAGGAGATGGCTGCCTTCCTCTCCAACCTGGTGAGTACCTGCTCACATCTTCTCAGGCCTCTGGCTTCCAAAAGACAAAAATAAAATAATACTAAAGATTCAGGTTCTTTAAAGGTTTTTAATTCCTTTGTTACAGAGACCATCTTTCCTCTCTGTTTTTAAACATCACAAAGAGCAATGGGGCTTGGGGCCATGAAGATCCTGTTGCACTGTCTTTTCTATATAACAAGATTGAAATGAAATGAAATGAAATGAAATGAAATGAAATGAAATGAAATGAAATGAAAATCGAACAACAGCTCTGGCTCTTCCACCACTATGATACCTTACTTTGTCTTCTAAATTACTGAAAACAATACTAAATATTAAGCACTCTGATTACTTCCCAAAATAAGAAATATAGTAATGGTACAGCAAAAGGCTAAGAAATCATGACATAAACTTTTAAATAAATTACTTTCTTCACTTCATCGAAAGATAATTAATATAATCCATCAAGAGTTTCCAGAATCTTAGAAAGGGAAGAAGTGATATGTATCATCATACATTATGGTTTGGTGTACATTGGTTCCTGTCCATTTCAGACAGGGAAAATGATTCCCTCTTCCCCATGTCCAGGACTGACACCTCTACCCAGCCAACCTGTGAGCTGTTGCAGGCATACAGTGAGAGTTGTACTATCAGAAACACCTTTTCAAACTCCTTTTCCTTCTTGCAAGCAGAGTGATGGATTATCACCTTACCATATTATTTGCTCTGGCACTGTGGCTAATCTGTGCTTTGGCAGCAGATTAGAGGGATTTTGAAAAACGTTTAAATTCAAAAGGACCTGAAGTGGACAAGAGGAAGGACCAGTGGGGCTACAAAGTCTCTGGCCTTGCACAAAATAGAGCATTGAGAAGCTGATGGAGCATTTTATTTTTGCTTTGCAGGTGCAGTTCCGGGGCCTGCTTCAAATGATCTTAGTGCTGGGAATTGGTGGCAGTTTCCCATATGGATTCCATATTTCTGTCATCAACTATCCTTCTGTGGTAAGTAGCCATCTCTCTGAAGCTGATAACACAAAGGTGAGAGCCTGAACCCTCTGTTCTCCCATAAATCCCAAATTTACTGAGCATTCAGCTGCTATGTCTAGGCCTTTTCTTTGGCTGACAGTAACATCACATGTGTAGAGAACTTTTCCTCCTTTAAAGATCTGGATAGCATTTTCTGTTTGAAACAAGCTCTTGCCATGTGTTGTACAAGCCTCCAAAGGGGGGCACAAAATGAGCTCTCAGATGCTCACCAGGAAGCTTCCTGACTGACACAGACTTGAAGAATTTGCAGTGTGACCTCAATGAACTTGTTTTAGTAAAATGTCTCAAAGTAAGTCTGATATGAGAACCACAGGCTTGATCTGAAATACAAGAACCAAATGTGAGGGGATCTCATACCCATTATCCAGGCAAATCTCGTTTTATTTTTCAGCACATCAGGAAGTTTATTAATGAAACCTGGATAGATCGCCACGGCTCTCCCCTCCATCCTGAGACAATCATGCTGCTGTGGTCCTTCATTGTGTCTGTTTATGGGATAGGAGGATTCCTGGGAAGCCTCTGCTGTGGCTACCTGACTACAAAATACAGGAAGTAAGTGCTCCTTGTAACAGCTCAGCAGTCAGACAGCACAGGGGAATACCAAGGTGGACAAGTCCCCTCTTTTAGGTTGAAGCTGTCCTGTTGAAGACAATTGATTTGGTTTCCTGGCACATCCACTTTTTCCAAGCAGCCTTCTGTCCTGTTTATCTGCCCTGCCCAGGGAATTGTGTTCTGTGAGGGCTGCAGTCTTCATCACATCACCAGATCAGTGCCTCTGGGAGTACTTGGCATAGGGTCACATTCTCTTCAAGGTCCCCTATCACTCTCATAAAGATCTCCCAAGCTTTACAAACTCCAATAAAGGAGCTGTGTGTCTTGTGTTGTAACACAATATATGCAGTTATTCAAACACCTGGAAAACATCCTTATGTGACAAAGAGTCAGATTTCCATTTAAATACACTCATTTTGGGGTGGTGACATTATATTAAATATTCAGATCTACTCTAGTGAAAATATGGAGAGAGGAGGAAAAAAATTGCTTGTAATTTCACTGTAAAGATATAATCAGCACCAAAACAAATGTCCAAGAGACATCTCTGGTTTTGACCATCCATTTTACTGAAAGCTAGTTCCAAACTATCTTTGTCACTGGACAAAGGAAGGATTCCTCACCAGTCTGGTCTGTTCTCGGTGCCTTGTGTGTAACACCACTAATTTCATTTGCAGAGAAATTGGCAAACATATCTTCTTGGTGTGACCCACTTAAAGATCTGCTCCACAACACACTGATCCAGGGGCCCCTCATTTGGGTCTCAACAAACCATCTTAACCTGCCTGCAATTGTGTTCTTTCCTAACAGGTAAGTGCCCCCAAGAAATTTCTTGTGGGACACTGCCTCATCCCACACGCTGAGAGTCTCCCAAGACTGGAAACAGGACCATGCACCTCTCCCATGGGTTATTTAACATGTGGTAGCCCAATTGCTGAATCACAGCCTAAACAGAGTCTCTGTGATCCTCAATGTGTGCAAGGGGGCTCTTGTTTAACCAATGTCACAGCAAAACATCTGAGTGCAAAAGACTTGGAGCCTGAGACACCAGGGTGGGGAACACACCAGCCCGCGATTCTCACACAGGGACTTTTGAAATGAAATCTTCCTCTAAACAACTCTGTCTGCCATCTCAGAGCACCCATTTAGCCAAGAGTGTCATTAGTACAAGCCATTCTAGAATGGGACCTGTGGACTCAGACTATTTCTGGGGAAAAAACGGACATTTTATGAAGACTTATAGCCATTTAAAAATCTTGGTGACAGACTGGGCCAGTCCTTCAATCTTTTTCCCTACTTGTACAGTGGAAATGCTGACAAACTGTTTAAATTCTAACCTAAAAAAATATTAATTCAAATGTAAAAGATCCTAAAATTTTAAAGAACCATTTTGACTGTCCTAAGTTGAAATTATTTCAGCCATTCCTCAAAACAGTAGGAATGGCTGTACCATGCTTCCTATCACAGCAAGAGTAGTCAAAAGAGTTCAAGAGGTTCTCATTTCACACTAAATTCTCAAGGTCTTTTTTTTTTTTTTTCAGGAAAAAGTGCCAAATGTTCACCAACCTGATCATGTTGGTAGCTGCACTTTTCATGGCCCTCAGTAAAACAGCCAAATCCTTCGAGATGATTCTGGTTGGGCGCTTTCTCTATGGCATTGGTGCAGGTATGTCACCATGGCCTGCAAGGCTGCAGGCCCCGACCTGCTGTCCTGGGCTTCTCTCTACAGCCATCCTTGAAGAATGGCTTTTAAAACAAATAAAACCAGGCACCCATTAAAAGTGAAAGATATCATCTCTTTTGCAAGAAATTGTAATCTAAATACCAGAGTGAATGGAAACAATATAAGAAAGGATGGTCAAAAAGTTAAGCTTTTCTAAATATTTTAACTGTTATTTATCCTCTTGTATGTTCAAGGTTTTTCTCTCAATATACATCCTCAGTATGTAGGAGAGATTTCACCCAAGAAGTTGCGTGGGTTTACCAACGCCACTGTTGCTGTTTTTCTGACCCTGGGAAAACTCACAGGACAGGTTGTTGGACTACGGTAAATTCTCCAATTTTTCTATCAGGTCACACTAAAAGTAGAAATGTTTCTCTAACTTTAGCCTCTCACCTAGTCAGTGACTGAGAAACACTCTCCTCCTCCCCAAAACATGCCTTAGCTTATGCCAGAAGAAAAATACTGATTGTATTTGAGGGAAATATAGTTTTAAATATAGAAGGCAGAAAATTATTTACTCATAATCTGATTTCTTATTTCCACACTTTTTCTACTAGGAGACTTCCCCTTCAAAATTCATTGTACTTACATGAAAAGTCTTAGCAAATGTTTGGTTCTTGTGGCCAAGCACTGGTCAAATGAGTTTTATCAGTTCTCTAGCCATTATACTGGGTTCTAATGATATTTAGAAAGATTTTCAAAATATCAGATAACTCCTTTAAAATAAATTGTCAGAAATAAAAATAGCCAAATTTGTGAAATCTGCCAAATTAAAATTCAGGGGTTAACTCCAGTGAACCCTTGAATGGAATCTGAGCAATCTTTATCACTCAGAAAAACTTCCTGAACATTCATTCCATTATTTCAGCATAATTTTGTTTCACATACACTTTCCAGGGAGATTTTAGGAAGCGAAGCTTTGTGGCCATGGTTGTTAGCATCTAGTGGACTTTCAGCATTGGTTCAACTGGTTACCCTCCCATTTTTCCCTGATTCACCATCCTACCTCCTGATACAGAAGGGTAATGAGGAAGCCTGCAGGAAAGGTAGAGTGTCTGCTTTCCTCACTTACTTCCCTTCACCTGCTGTGTCACAGGGAGAGCCTCTGCAGAAGAGGAGGCAGGGCAGAGCTGTGCTGCACAGTGCAGTGCCATGGAGCACAGGCAGCAGCTGAGGTACCCATGGCAATGTCTGCACTAACCTGGCCCCACTCAGCCTCACTCAGTCCATGAAGACAAGAAACACAGATGTATATCAGCACATCTAACATTTCCCACCTCGGTGGGCACTGCTTTATTTCTTTAAAGGAAATGGTTCAGGCAGCTGTCCTTTTTTGTATTGTTAAATAAAAAGTACTCAAATGTTTACTTTGTTCTCAGTTAAGTAAACTCCACATTAGAAAGCTGTGCTATACTGACAACCAGACAGACAAAATCCTTCAAATTGCTCACTGCCCCTGCAGCAACCAGATGGCAGAAGCAGCACCAGCACCTACTCCAATGGACAGGCAGCCTAAAAGGTTTAATGCAACCACTCCTGATGGAGCTATCCTGGTAGGATAATCCACTTCCCTCTTTCTCCCCTACAGCCATCAGGAAGCTCTGGGGGGAAGGAGACCACCAAGCAGAAATTGATGACATTATGAAGGAGAAGGGTGCAATGGCGAGCACGAAAACCTTGCGTGTCCTTGAAGTAATAAAAGAGCGATCTTTGCGCTGGCAGCTCTACATCTTGGTGATTGTCATGACCACGCTGCAGCTCTGTGGAATAAATGCAGTTGAGTGCTCTCTTTATCCCCAGGACAAGAGAGGCAGCATAACAAACCTCTCAAAGTCAACGTTATTAAACCAGCTTGGAATTGTATCTCAAAGACAACACCTTTTTTCACAGGTTAATTTCCTCTTTGCATTTTTCAGATATACTTCTATTCTTTTGAAGTATTCCACACGGCCAAGTTTGAAGAATACCTTATCCCATACGTGTCCCTGGGAGTTGGGTTGTGTGAGTGCTTGTCCTCCATACTGTGTGTAAGTCTTTTCAGATTTGAGTTTGAAGGAAAAATTGAATATGGTCAACAATTGTGCCTTTCCTTTCTTATAACTGGACTCAGGGAAATTTTGCATAACCTAAGCCACATCCTCCTGCTTCTGCAAAACCACAGGCAGGATACAAAGAAGTTTTTCCCCCAAATTATTTGCATGAGTGTGTGTCTTTAGACTCACTTTTTTCTGAAAAATAATGATCTTCTGATGTTCTGGATTAGATGTGTGTACATATGTGTGGACAATTTGACATATGCCAGCATGCAAAAGCGGGAACTGTCTAAAAACAGCTTAATAATAAACACAGCTTAATTAATAATGAATTAGTTTTGAAAAAACTAATCAAATTCATTAGGAACTAAGAGACTGTCAAATGACACTGGCTATTATTTAGACAAGTCTTCTGCACAGAACACGTGGAGAGAGGAGGAATGATTTCCTTGGAGGACTGGGCTTTGTGAGCCGTGTTTTCTGCTTTCCAGAGCACCCTCATAGACCGGTTTGGGCGGAAGGTGCTGCTCTGGGGTGGATACTTGCTGATGGGTTCTGTGCTGGCACTGCTCACCATGACCCTCTCACTGCAGGTAAAGAGGCAGCAGCCTCCTGGCCACTTCCCCAGCCCCAGCCCACCTTTCTGCTCTTAACTTGCAGGAGATGTATAAAATCTTCAGCCAGTGGCAGGGAGCACAGAGCTCTGCTATTCTGTCCTGTGTCTAATGGTTTGCTATCACTGGTTTGTCACTTTCAGCATCGCTTTTTCTGGATGCATTACTTCAGTGTTATCTTGATCTTCCTGTTCGTTGTCTTCTTTGGAATTGGACCATGTGAGTACATCAGAGGTTATGCTGGGAGGAAATTTGATGTTGTATTGGTTGGCAACACAACTGGCAGAGGAAGAACAGCTAGTGCCTTGCTAAAAAGTTCTAGAAATTAAGGAGGGAAGGGCAGATGCATACAAGTGGGAGACAGGAAAAGGATGCAGACACGTCAAATTTTATTGCTGATCACATGATCAAAATAATTTAAAACAGTATCATCTTCTCCGGAGGGCGTGAGATAGAAATTTCAAAACAATTTCTAAATTAATCAGCTAAAACCAGGATTCTAGACTTTGCCAGGTATATTACAGTAATCATCTTCAATAACTTAACAAGTTAAGCTTATGCCTACCAACATGCTCCAGGTGGAAGTGGCCACAGGAGCCAAAAGGGAGGCTGGTTTAATAAACCCTGCACCAGTAACAACTACCAGTGCAATATGGAACTGTACAGATCCACTGATACCAGAAAAACTATTCCAGTACATACAAGAGGAACCTGAATTAACTGCTGGATTCCATTTCTGGAATCAAGGTCTTTCACCTTCACAGCAGGGGCCACCTATCAACAGGTCACCTGCTCTGCCTGTCTGTCCTCTCTGCCACTGCCACTGGGAGGAGCTTCAGCAGGAAACAAACCTGGTGTGTGTTTGGCTTTGCTTTTTCAGCTGGAGCCACCATATCTGTGATGGTTGAAATCTTCAGCCAGTCATACAGACCATCAGCCTTTCTGATTGTTGGCTGCATCAACTGGATGGGACTGTTTGTACTTGGGATGATTTTTCCAGTAATTGTTGTAAGTGACTCTCAGAGGATCCCTCTTTCCAGGCTAATCTATTTCTGAATGCTGACAAGGGGCAAAATAATAGCAATAAATTGCAATGACATGCAAAGCTTAGCACTCTGCAATGACATGCAAAGTCCAAGCACCAAACCTGCTCAGAAATCCCCCAGACTTGTCAAGGAGCAGCAATTGGACTCAGGTCAAACATGGCCAGTGGGAACTCCTGCTTTGGTACCTGTCCTGGACTGTGTATTGAGCTCACCTTTGAATTTGAACTTCTAAGACACAGGCTTGCACTAAAGGGCAGGGAAACAGAAATGAGTTTCTTGTTTTCCTTACATTATCTTGCATTTCTGCCTGCAGGATAACCTTGGACCCCTCTGCTTCCTTATCTTTTTGGGAATCCTTGTTTTATCAGCAATTTTCATCTACCTGTATCTTCCTGAGACCAAGGGAAAATCAATCATGGAAATAAAAGCAGAATTCAACAAGCTGAACTTTGGGAAAAAAGAAACCTCTGTCACTGAAAATAACTTTCCTAAGGAACAGTTGTTTTGCACCAAGCTCTGAATGTTCAGAGAAGAAATTTGCATCTCTTAGAAAAGACAGGAAATAATGTTGCAATAGAACTAAAAAGGAAACATTAAAACCAGACTGCAAACTCTTCTGTCTCATTTGTTTTTTCTTTTTTAAGATAGGTATGAAACTCATTATTCCAGAGTAACACTAAGTACCTCATAAGCAAACAGCTGCTGGCAAACAGCTCAGAGAAGAGTATCAGAAATACAAAAGAACAAGTGAAATATTTTAAGATGAACTGAGGTAAAGAATGATTAAGAAGGCTCAATGACCAACAGACATGAGGCTGGGGAGACACAAAAGTCTAAAGTGTGGCTGACAGGCATGCAGAGGGAAAGCTAAATACATGGTTTAGGGTGACCCAAAACAATACAGACTAAAATGTAACACCTCAAGTTCAATAAACAGGTTTCAGCATGACAACAGAAAAAGGTATCGAAAGTAAAATTTGCTGTGCAACAGTCCTGGAGATGTAATGGAAATCTCAGTGGAAAACATCCTAGTAGGAAGGAAGGACCTGCTAAACTGAGATATTCTTGCATGCACAAGAAGTAAAATGGCTGCTATAAAACAAAGCAGGCTCTGGAGAGCATCTCTGGTGTCTAAGGAACTGACTTCCAACCTGGTGCATCAACTTCTGGGAATTACATCAGATGTTTTCACAGAAGAAAGAGTTTGTTTTGGAAATGTTTTTCTTGTTATGTAAGCAAGCTAGGAATAACGACTGATTATTGTACCCAGCAGTAAAAATAGGCTGTGAAGTTCATTGGAAATAGTCTAAGTTTTTCCAAGTGACCAATAACAAGTATAGGATGGCTTGTAACTAAACACTTTGGATCATGCCACCTGCTTTCCTCTAACCACTGAAGAAAAAATGAATCAATATTACAAACTGCAGCTCCTCACAGGTGGAAGTGTCACTTGTGTTTGTTTTTAACACTTTTGCTTAGGAAACATACCCTGAAAAGGATTTTTTAAACCAGATTTTATTTCTGGGGTTTTTCGGGCTCTCATTATTTTCATAATGCATACAGGAAACACAATCCACAAACGTGGGCTGTAAATGAACACTGACAGTAATTTCATCTCCTGACTATTTATTTGCTGACTTTTTACAGCAAGGGTACTACAGTGAAGGAACTAACTTAAAATCAACATACACCACACAATCATAGAATGGATTGGGTTGGAAGGAACCTTAAAGATCATCTAGTTCCACCCCCCTGCCATGGGCAGGGATGCCACCATTTAGGTCAGGTTGCTCAGGGACAGTCAACCTGACCTTGAACACAATCAGCTTCAGCACATTCATACAGAAGTTTTCACAATTAAAAAGTATTTGCTTCAATTACACCATTCAATACAAGTATTTGGTGCAAGGTATAGAAAGCCTGGAGAAAATGAAGTGAGTAGAAAAGCTCTTAACTCAGAAACTACTGGGCACAACCCATCACTTTTAACATGGAGAGATGGTCAAACAACTCATTTTATCCCCATCAGCATTTTCAACCTGCTCTCCCCACACATCTCACTGTGAACACCCCCTACCAAATGCCATATGGTCTCTGTAAATCACTTCTCTCACATAAGACTGTTCTAGGGAGCAGTGAGAACTGATCCCAGCCTTGCCACACACTCCCTCCTCTCTGGATAAAATCTGCTCATGTCAGAAAGCCTGTGGATTTCCTATCTCTCAGGAGTTATGACTGTTATGGAACTATTTGCACAACAAAGGAGCAAGTTGAAAACAGGCCTTCTCTGAGCATGTAGAATCCATCACCACAGCAGAAAATCAAGACTCTGATTTTAAGGCATCTTTGTGGTGACTTAGTCATGGTTCAGGAAAGGTCTGCACAACATGTGTCACTGGGGGTTTTTGTTGTGGTCTATTCCACAGAGAGAGTTTCAGTGCTCACAATTGAATCATTCATCCAATTTTTAAAAAAACAATTAGTAGACTTGCATAAAGAGGTGCATTACAACCTACACTCAGTCTCTGAAACACTTGCTTTTCCACTGGTTTCATGCTTGGGCTGTATCCAAACACGAGGGGTCATTTTGGATCCTTTGGTTTCCAGAGGGTTCCCTCCCAGGGCAGTGCCTGGCTGTCTGTGTTAGCAGCCTGCAGCTGGCACATTCACCTCACCCCTCCTGGCACACTCCCACCCCTCTCAATGCACCTGCTGAAGGTATCACTGACTGTTTAGAGGCTCCTGAGGTGTTACTGCCACAGTGGGCTGAGCCAGCCTGGGGGTGAGTTAGAAATAAAGCTGAGAACAAGGTGAGCTGAAAAAAGAAACTGCTCGTGATCCAAAGATGCCTAAATTCATTGTCAACACAAATATAAGCAAGGAAAACGTTCCAGAACCTTTTGCAGAGGAGCTCACCCAACAATTATCAAAAGCATTGGGCAAACCAGCACAGGTAAGTCTATTTGCTGGAATGTTTTCCTTCTTTAGCCAGCTGTGCCTATGCAATGAGCTGTTTCTGAGTGATAGCCTTGATAAACTGATATATCTAATGACTCACCAGTATTTGCAGTCTTTTCTCTGGGAGGATATCAAATACTTGTTCAGTGTAACTTAGTCTTATTGAGGTCTCCAAACCCTGGAGTATTCAAACTAACTTTGTGTAGGATGATATTGCATGTAGCTATCTGTACATGAAGACACTGGATGGATGTGGGGATGTGTCCACAGGTACCTGTGAATACCTCTCAAGAATCTGGCTGACTGAAAAGCAAACCTCACCTTCCTTGCTGAGTCCTGTTGAATAAGTGCCTGTTATCTGCCACCAAACTGCCTGTAGCCTAGTGGTTTCAGTTGAAGTACAAAAATTATTTATTCAGCTTGCTTGGACATCTGGCAAAAATATCTGTGTGGCATTCTTCTATTTGTAGTCAAAATACCAGAGTAAAAGCTGCCTGCTGCTTTCCCTACCAAACTGGAGGGGCTTTACCTGCCAAAACATATGGCAGTATGCTACTGAGGTGAAGTCCTGAAATACTGGTGTTGAGGGTCTCATAAGGATTTATAAGGCTGTTATTTTCTTAATACTGACTGGTCACTAGTCACTGTATCAGCTGCTTACTGAAGGTTGTAGAATATGAAAAACTGAATGAAAACTTCTCTACAGAGCTGTAAACTTCATAACATGAGCTGTACCTCAGTTGCTGTAGCAGCAGTAACTTTGGTGAATTGGCTATGGATCTGTAGCCACTTGTTTAAGCACCCTTTGTGCATATTCACAGCCCATTTTCAGAAAATGTTTATTTTGCTTTGGGAGTGATGCTTTGAAACTAGAAAGAATGAAGTTTTGGTGCCTACAGAAAGGCCTCTGAGGGCTCCCCAGCAAACCTTTCTCTATGCACTGGGAAATTCACATTAAATTCTTATGTAAAATTGATGTGTTTTATCCCTCTTTAAAAAAGCCAATTTTTATCAGTCTAGCAAACAAGTACTTGCTGTTGGGGGGGCAAGGGGTGTGTCTTGCATAACAGCTTCTGAGTATAAAGCTAGAGGCCAGGGCTGGGATGCAGCTGGAACAGGTTTGTGCAGCTGTGTGGAAGGGATATGTAATGGGACTTAGAAATATACAGGGAATAACAAAGAGATTTTTCTGAAGAGGACATACAAGCTTTTCGTGACAAAGGAGGCAAAAGGAAAGGGAGAGTCTCTTAGTTATAACACAGAAAGAAGGAAAGGATTAGGATGGGCTGGAATGCAGAGCTTTCCTGTACCATTTGGGAAAAATACTGATTTTTAATCAAATGGGTTTTTTTTCCTACTGGAAGAACAGTTCCAAAAATTTTCAGAAGAAAATAATGCTGGTTAATGCCTCAACTTGATTTTTCTTTTAATAGTGATAACCTGCTTTCTGGGTAGGAGTTAAAGGCATGGATGTACCTACATTTGGCATAAAGTCAAGAGCACATGGTGTCCAGACAGGGGAGAACAGGGCCAAGAAAGAGGTACCTCAGCAGGATCTCCTTGGCTTATCCTGTACTGCTGTGGTCTGATGCACCTCACACCCAAACAAACTGTACATGATGGCCAAGACTAATTACCCAGACAACTCCTGGTACTCAGGCTAGCTTGTTTTACCAAGAGGGTTAATTGCTGCTGAGTTCCAGCGATGCGCTGCTAATAAACGTGGGTAAGAACAGCACAGAGGGCAGATGGATGCCAGAGGAGCTGATCCCCAGATTCCCCAGTGTGTGGATCTGACACTGTGTATTAGCAGCAGGGAAAATCGCAGGCTGGTCATTAATATTAACATAGATACTTTCTTCTGCTTTTCCTGATATCAAGAACAAAAGCAGGATTAGGCTGTGTTTTGTTTAATGAGGTAGATGTTGATTTAGGCCTCTGCTGTGTCAGTTCACATTTAGCTCAGCAGGGAAGGCTGCAGCAGGAGCCAGTGAGGTGCAAAATCTCTCTGGAACGCAATGTGGCAGCAGGACCATTGCACACCCCCTCGCCCCTGACCTTCCCACACAGGCAGGGAGAGCCTGGTGGCTCTGAGGAGGTGCTGCAGAAATTACAGGTCACTGAGCTCCTGGACTAGGAAGCCTAAAACTATGGAGTCTTTGTACTGGGCTGTGACACAGCAGTGAATATCCTGGAGTAGAACACAAATCTAGACAGTAAGATGGCAACAAATGAAAGCCTTGCATATCAAAAACATGCATTTATTCTCCCTGCAGTTTAGGTACATAAATGCCCTCCTGAATTTTCAAAACTTTTCTTAATACAGCAAAGAGAATAACATTGATTTTCTTCTTCCAACAGTATCTAGCAATACAGATCTCTCCTGATCAAATGATGTCCTTTGGTGGCTCCACAGACCCTTGTGCTATGTGCTTTCTCTACAGCATTGGAAAGATAGGGGAGCAGGAGAACAAGGTCTACTCCAAACTATTCTGTGATCTGATGAGCAAACAGCTGAAAATACCATCTGACAGGTGAGCTCGTAGGGCAACTTGTCCAACACGACTTTCCACAGACTGTTGAAGCTATTCATCCCAGGCTGGTCCTTTGGTTTCTCTATTAATGTGCTGATTGAAGAGATCAAATGCCAAGTCAACTGAGCAACTCCCCAGCTAAAAAGAAAAAGGGAGCCATTGCATGAGCTGCAATGCTGATGTCCAGAAGCTGTAGAATTCCTTGGTTTAAATGATGTAGGTTCAGGCACTCTATGTACCCACAGATATCATGTACAAAAAAACAGGTACAGACACAAGAACTTGCTCACTAGGAACTCCAGAATGCAAGTAGATGAGACATTAAAAGGGCAGGAGGAAGGGAGTGTAAGGCCTGGGAAGGATAAAGCCCAGGGGAGATCTGCAGCGTGGCTGTGTCCAGGTGCAGGAGCACCCTGGCCAGCCTGCAGCACTCTGCTCTCAGCTGTTAATGGTGCCTGTCTTCCCTTCCAGAAGCTACATCAGCTTCTTTGACATCAGTCCTGGCAATGTGGGCTGGAATAACAGCAGCACCTTCACCTGAGGTGCCTGGGGTGATCACAGCTTATTCCTGAACCCTCATTGTGGTTTGAGAACTGCAGTTCCAGTCACCTTCTGGCATCTGCTAAATGCAAAAGGCATTGGTACCTTAGTTGCTGCTACCCACTGCTGTTTAACATTTTGCCTGCTGCTTAAATAAAAATGCAGCAGAAATCTTATGTCTGAGACCTTCTTGTTACACAGGGAAGACCTGTAGTTGAGATGGAGGGTGCCTTCTCAAAATACTCTCAAGAGAAGCTTTTCTTTCAAAAGAAGTTTAGTCATATATGAAGATGAACACTCCTTTTACCTTTGCCCTGTCCATGCTTATGAGCCAAATTTCAAGAAGAGATAAATATATCTTGACCTGCTTTCAAGATATATTTAATTTAATAGATGTGCAAATGTTGCTCAGGGACCTCCCTTCAAAAGGAGCAAAGACATGATTACCTCTTATTTGAAAGGGATGGATTGCAGTCCAGGTCCTCTTTAGGTCTAACACTACAGGGATATCTAGCTGAGTAGCAGGAAAACTTGTGCTGTGAGTCTCCCAGGCCTCAGCATGGGCAGAGGGAGTGAGTGGAAAAAACCACTGTTCGCTGCTGTGCCCTCCTCTTTTCATCCATTGAACAATTTGTAGTGACAGTGAAGATTAGAGCACAGCTCAGAATGAGGCAGAGGCACAGCAAGCCACAGTAATTCCTAGGGACTGAAGTGATGAATTAATTATGAAAGGAAGATTTGCATACAAATATTTATTATTTAAGCCCTTGGTCAGATAAGATCATTTGCTTCCAAAGTAAAATAAAAGATTGAGTAAAGATGTTTCCTGAAATTCTATGGTTAAATGTATTGTGAGTTTTTTCTGGAAGAGCAAACCTTATCACACCCCTGTTCTGAACTCTATTGTTAACATCCCATTGTGTCCCTACCACAGCTTTGCTTTGCAGCCACAGACTGTAAATACAGACCTGCACCTCAAACAACAAAAATGCTTTGTTGGTGGGATAACCAAATGGAAGCTGCTTTGGTGAAAGTTCCTTTCTTAGTCAGGGAAGCAAAAGAAGATGAAATTGCAGATGTCTCTCCATGGAGTGGCAGCATAGCCAGGGGCTGCCACTCTGGGCCTGGCAGGCCACAGGACAAGCACACCAGTGGTGACGTTGCTCTCAAGCTTTTCTCCCTGCACAGGTAGAATCCCCACCCCACCTCCATGCAACAAACCTGGGAGGCAGGAAGGTGGGAGGAGTAAGTGGGACTATGCAATGCCAGGGAGCTGAGGATGGCAAAGGGAGGAAACTTAATCAGTTCTTAGTGGCTGTTCTTAAGCACTGCTAATCACTAGAAAAGGAAGTGCTCCGGTTCTCAGCATTAGAACCTGTGTCACTCCAATGTGACACCATCCCTTACTCCTCATTCAGGGCTAGGAGTGTTCACATATGTAACATGTACGTGTGGGAAAGCTTTCCAGCAGCAGCAGTGCGTGATTGCTGCGTGTGCAATGTCCGGGCAGAGAGGGCTCCGGGCCTGATCCTCTTTAGCCTTCCTGTGAGTCATTTCGTGAGCAGAGCAGCGCTGCCGCCGTCGGGGCAGGCAAGAGCCAGGGTGGGGAGCCGTGCCCTGGCAGCCTACGTGCATCGCATCACACAGCGCAGCACACGGCTCGGCTCTGCTGCCTCTCACCTCCAATAGGCACGCACCAGTTCATTCCTAAGCAAAACTAAATTCACTTCTGCCTTTTCCCAGTAAAAAAAAATATGATGTGAAAATGGGGAGGCTGAGGAGCAGTAAGTGATTTTTAATTTGACTGAAATACATTAGAGAATAATTAATATGGCAGCCAGGCAGACGTTTCTGCTTACACCGAGCTAAAGCTGAACACACAGTTAAAGCTACAAATGTTACTTTATTTTGCAAAAAGAAAAAAATTCTCGGAGTCAGGGCTAGCATCCCTTTTTGCAACTGCCAAGCTGAGGCCTATATCCCTCTCTGGCCCCGATCCATCAGAAACCAGTGGGAGTGCCACAGCAGTAGTATCACATGCGCTGATACCAGGTTATGTATGAGCTGCCCAGCGCGCCCGGACTCCGTTCCAGGAAGGAGCCTGCAACAAACCTCAAAAATGTTCAGTGGCAGTAACAAAGCCAAGGAATAACGGCGGAGCGGGGGAGACCTCCGGGCGAGAGCCGGCCGCGGGAGGGGTCAGCGCGCCGCAGCGGGGGCTGCAGACCGCGGACCCGGTGCGAGCGTGTGTCCCCGCCCCGCTCCCTCCCCTCCCTGCCGGGCGGGGCCGCTTTACGTCCGGGGCGGCCCCGCGCACTAAAAGCGCCGCTGACGCCTCCCCGCTCCACTGTGCTGGTCCCGCCGCTCGGTTAGGCTTCCATCGCCGGCCCCGCCGCCCCCATCGCCGCCACCATGCCCATGTTCGCCATCTACACCAATGTCTGCAAGGACGCCGTGCCCGACAGCCTGTTGGGCGACCTCACCCAGCAGCTGGCCAAGGCCACTGGCAAGCCCGCGCAGGTGAGGGCGGGCGGCGGGGCCGGCCCCGCGGGGAGCGGGGCNCCCTGGGGCGGGCGGGCCGCGGCCGCGAGGGAACGGCTGTGGCACAAGGCGGCGGCGGCCCCGCTGCTCCGGAGGAAGGAGCGGGTGCCCGTTCCACCCCGCGGCGCCCAGTCTCCCGATGCCCGGCCCCTGCCTGCAGCAGCAGCCGGGCCTGCAGGAGCGCGGCGCTCACGTAGCCGGGGATGTGCTGCGCCTGTGCTGGCGGTCGCGATTCGAGCGGCGGAGCTGCGCAGTGGCACGGACGCACCCGGGCAGAGGCTCGGATAGACCGAGCGCTCCTGGCAGCTCCCGCCGGCTCAGCCATCCGGCACGGCCCCTCCTGGGCCAGACCGCAGCAGCCCCAGGAGCCCGATAAGACCGAATCGCTGCCCGGCTCTCCGGCAGGTCCGTGATTTGGGGATGTGAGCCCTGGCACGCAGGCACAGGTTTTGGGCCTTTATCTCGCTCCGCCCCGCGCGGTGGCGGGGCTGTGGCGGGCAGGAGTGCCTGCCTCGCCCGCGGCTTTGTGCGCACATAACCGCGTTCCTAAAGCCGAGAGCCGGGCCGAGGGTCCCCGCAGCCCCCAGGGCCGTGTTCCCATGGGGGCTCCCGGGCCTGAGCCTCCCCTGGGCTTGGGAAGTGCGCAGGGGGCAGCACTGAAGAGCCGCCTGACCCCAGTGCAACTTCTCTGTTTAGAGTTGGTACCTAAAGCGCATTTTCGTCAGGAGAGAGCAATTCAGACAGCCTGTAACGGAGTGTTTCCCTCCCGCAGTACATAGCTGTGCACATCATACCTGACCAGATGATGTCCTTCGGGGGCTCCACTGATCCCTGCGCACTCTGCAGCCTCTACAGCATCGGCAAAATAGGAGGGCAGCAGAACAAGACTTACACCAAGATGCTGTGTGATCTGATCTCCAAGCACTTGCACGTATCTGCAGACAGGTAAGGCTGGGACACAGTTTAACCATATTTACCTGGCTTTCTGAAACTGCCTTGAAAAGTCTATTTAAAAATTTTAAATGCCAGGATTAAGTCCATGTGTTTTGGAAAATACCAAGCGATTGCTTGCAGCACTTTCACATCCATGTAGGAATTCGGTGCCTGCCTCTTTCCCTGGAGAGTCCTCTGTTCAATGGCTTTCTGCTCTGAGAGTAGGGAAAAACACCAGAGCACTGACAAGTTGCCCAGTGTGTCTCTTGCCTCTGAGGTGTGATGTCTTTTCCTCTGGGAAGCAAGGCTGAAAGGAGCAGTAACAGCCTGGAGCTGAGAGACAGAAAGCAGCAGGCTGTGAGCTGCTCCCCTGCAGGCTGCAGAGTTCGGCAGTGTCTGTGTGCAGCTGTGAAGGATGGGAAGAACCTGGTGCCATCAGGGTTGAAAGGAGACAGGCAGAGCCAGGCCTGAGGGCATGCTTAACTCCCCAAGGCTGCCAGTCTGTGTGACATGTGTGAGGGACTGCAGGGCTCAGAAACAAAAGGGGCTGATCTCCAGAAATTCTTGACAGGCTGCTAAACAAAATCTGTCTGGTGTCTGGACAGTCCCTGACTGCAGAAGTATTTTAAAAAAAGAGAAAAAGTACAAATTTGAGGACTGAGAAATACGACTGTTTGGAGGCTCCACCAGATTTTTGGTAAAGATGAAGTTTGACGTTTTTTCAAGCAGAAGAATGGGAAGGACTGTCCACTGTTGTGTTGTCCCAACTTATATAAATGAGTTAATAAGGTCATTGTTATTTCCTCCTGTACCTCTTCTGCAGGGTCTACATCAACTACTTCGACATGAACGCTGCCAATGTGGGCTGGAACGGCTCCACCTTTGCGTAGAGCTCTCCTGTGTGTCTGAAGAGGCTGTTCCTGGACCTCCCCTCACCCTACCCCATAGCAGAGACCACAGCACAAATGGCCCCGTGTTGCACTTTGTGCACTCTCACAGATTGATGGCTCCTTGCTAGTGTGTTTAAATATTGCTGCTTCAACATTCCTGTTTTCTCTGTGTAGAAAACAAATAAAGATTTAGAAGTAAGCTGTGTGGTGTAGGCTTTGGCAAGTTGGGGATGGAGTTGGGCAATTGCTAACATGTCTGTTTCACTCTGATCCTAAAGCAAACAAAAGGAACGATCTGGGTTTGCCAGTGTTTCTTAGATACAGTATTTCGCACTATGGTGGTGGTGCCTGGGGCTGGTTCCTGACAGCACTCCAGTGATTTTTACCTTGCTGTAGATGTGTTCAGGGCTGCTTGTTGCTTTGAGGTTTGTTTTTGGGTTGTGTCTGCTATTGCTGCAGTCCTTGGACCCAGCCCTGTGTCTGCTGCTTCAGGGCAGCTTTCCTCTGAGGATGTGCCACCTGTGTGTGGCCAAGCGAGCAGGAAGGAGTGCTTTGGCTCGCTGAGGGGAAATGCTGTTACTCACACTGCTACACTGTGTGCTCCAGGCAGCAGAGATGGCCCTCAGTGCCGTGGGAGCTCTGCAGGGGCCTGCAGCACTGTGGGACGCTTCAGTGTGCTGTGCCAGCCTGTCCCTCGCTGGTGCTGAGCTGTGCCAGCCTGTCCCTCACTGGTGCTGAACTGTGTCCTGCACTGATGCTGTGTCCTTTCCCAGCCCGTCCCTCGCGGTGCCGTGCCGTGTCCCTCGCCGGTGCCGTGCCGTGTCCCTCGCCGGTGCCGTGCCGTGCCGTGCCGTGTCCCGCTCCGGGCGCTGCCGCCCCCGTCTCTCCCCTCAGCGCTTTCCCGCCCTCCCCTCAGGGCCCCGCTGGGCGCGCGCGCGGGGCGCTGCTCCCCC
>VZRH01004945.1:1865824-1885808 GCA_013397555.1 Urocynchramus pylzowi | reverse complement strand
CTCTGTTCCCGCTCTCCTCCCACACCCGGACCCTGCCTCTGTCCCGGGCGCTGCCTCAGCCCCGGACTTGGGCCGGGGTGCGTGCCCGGAGGTTTGTGCGGGCGGCGCGTGCCTGAGGGGTTTGTCTGGGCCGTTGCAGGTACGGCGAGGAGGACGAGCAGGAGGCTGAGGCTGAGGGCCGGGCGCGGGTCCTGCTGCAGCGGCTGCAGCACCAGGCCAGGGCCCGGCAGCAGAAGAAGCAGCGAGAGGCGCCGGGCCAGGGAAGGGAAGGCCCAGGGGGCGCGGGGCTGAGCCCCGGGGGGGAGCCCGGAGAAGGGAAGGGGGAGAGGGAGAGTGAAGGGCAGCCCAGTGCGCATAGACAGAAGAAGCTAAAGACAAAACAGCCCCGCAGCTCTTCGGAAGAAAGGGCCGGTACTGAGGAGGCAGCAGATGGCAGCAGCCCCACAAAGAAGAAGAAAACAAATAGAAGAAAGTCGAAAGTGCAGCGAGAGAGAACTGAAGCAGGTGAGGATAAAGTGAAGCTGTGGGATTTCACTTCATTGTGGTTGACAGTTTCCATAGAAAAGTGGACAAGAAGAGTTACTCTCTGAGTACCTTGCCCAGTTCACCTGGATGTGTTTTCATCTCCTTAATATGTTCCCAATTTCTTTCTTTCAAGGGAAGGCCCTGTACTGTGAACTTTGAGGGTCAGTTTAGTGTAAGGGGAGCAGGGAAGCATGTCATATCACCTCAGTCTTGTTGTGTCTGTACCAACAAAGAAATGTTTGACCTTCTGCACTTGGCTTTAGGAAAAAAGAGCTTGTGAGTTGTTGCTTAAGTCCTGTGTTGTAATAGTGCCAAATCCCTTTTCTGTGGCGTGCTCTGACCTGTAGCTTTGTATTGCTGTTACCCAAATTCCAGATTCTGAAGAAGACATCAAACAACAGGACAACAGAAACAACTTTAAAAAGAAGTCTAATAAAAGGAGGAAGACAGATGAGGAAACACAAGGAGATGAAACAGGGAAGAAAGAGAGCAGTGAAAAAGCTGAAGGAAGTAAAACTACAGAGGAGGAGCTGCCCTTAGCCTCAGGGGAAGGGGCAAATTGTGCACCCTCCAGTATGATGATTCTCGGAGACTACGAAGCAAAGCCAGTGCAGAAGGTAACCAGCTTGACTGAATTTTGATGATGGATGGGAAAAGAATGCTTCTTACAAGTTTATTTTACATGTGGTGTGGCCACATTCTCCTTCCCCTCGCCTCAGGTCCAGCCCTTCCTGCCACAGTGGCTTGCTGAACCCAAACGGGTGCAGAAGCGCATCAGGGACAATCTGTGTCCAGTCACAGACGTGCCAGGAATCCATCCCCGGCTGCTGAAAAGGCTGCAGATGAATGGAATAGACTCCTTTTTTCCAGGTGCCTTGATAATGCTTTTGTTTCTTTCTAAAGGGACTTAAAGAGTTCCTGCAGTCTGGTGCTGTATGTTTTATGCAGGCAGTGAAGTAAAATACAGGACAAAATGTAGTGTATGAAAGTGATTGTAGGAGATTTACCCTTCTTTCTCAGAGCTTTGTGTGGGCCGAGTAAAAATCTGTTACCTACTCATAAATACAGCTTGGAGTAATGGCTCAGAGCTGCCCAAAGAGGGAAGGCTTACTTGTGTCCTCACACTTTATCTCCTTGAGCCAAGCCTGTGCTTTAGCTCCTTACTTTCCACTGTCTCTGCTGCTGATCAGAGCTTTCTGGGAGCTCATTTAGCTCATTAAAGCACCAGAAAAATATTCAAACAAAAAAAGAAATATGTTTGTTTTCTGTTGTTTTGCAAACAAGTACAATAAATGCCAGTTCTTAAATGAGAAGAAAGGACAGCTGGCTGCAAGGACAAGGACAGAGGGTGACCTTAGTCCAGCTGAGCCTGGAGACTTAGGCTGTGTCAGAGGCCTATCAGGGTTATGTTGGGAAGCCAGCACACATTTTCTCATTTCAGTAATGCTTTTATATAACATTTTCAGTTCTTGGTGAGTTCCTGAAGCATACAGTTTGTGTTTGTTTCTGGTTTTGCTCAGTCCAGGCAGAGGTGATTCCTGCCATTCTCCAGAGTGCAGCCAGTGGGTACCTGCTGGGGCGGGGCGGGTACCGCCCCAAGGACATCTGTGTCTCAGCACCCACGGGCAGTGGGAAGACCCTGTCTTTTGTCATACCCATTGTGCAGGTGAGTTCATCCTCAGGGAAGGATCTCTAAAGAAATGCTGGCGTTGCTTTTGTTCAAGCAAAACCTGAGCTTAAAAGCAGGTTGAAAAGCCAAGGACATAAGGCAGCAGATTTTCAGCTCAGAGCTGTCTGAGGGAGCTTCTTGTCAGCTTCCCACTCCTTTTCTCAGACAGCAGGCACAGCATGAGGAGTTGGGAGGGTGGAGGGAGAAAAATGGAAACGTAAAACTGTGAGAATGTGTCAAGCCCATCTTCTCTCTCTAGGTTAGGCCCAAGACCCCTGATCTCCCCTGTTCTGTCAGGGACTCACTTGGCCTTTGTTTTGGCAGGTTCTGTTAGATCGAGTGGTTTGCCACGTACGAGCTCTGGTTGTTCTGCCCACCAAAGAACTGGCACAACAGGTATGTGGCTCCTCAGCGTGTCTGAGCAGAGCTGGGCTGAGGGGCAGGCTGGTGCAGCCAGTCCTTTGGCTGCTCTGTGCAGCAGGCTGAAGACCTGCCAGTGGGTTTGATGCTGTTCAGGTAGTGGAAAGTACTTCCTGCAGCTGATGCTGTGGCAGCTGACAGAGCCCTTCTCTTTGCAGGTGAGTAAAGTGTTCAACGTTTACACTGACGGGACAGGGCTGAAGGTCGTTTTGATTACTGGCCAGAAATCTTTTGCAAAGGAGCAGGAGATGCTTGTCCAGAAAAAGTAGGTTAAAAGGTATTTTGACAAGGTTTATAGAGATTGCTTGCTAATTCATGACATGAAGGTGGGGTCAAGATATGGATTATTGCAACACGGCATCATGCTGTCATGGTTTTGGATAAGGGGTTTATATGCTGGACTATGATGGTTCTGCCTTTGTCACAGTGCTTGTTACTACCCCTGTTTTGTGATTGTAATGTTTCACTGGATTTTTGGGGTTCTTCACCAGCAAATGCTCAGAATGCAAATGTTTACCTTGTGCCCACGGGTACATATGACTGTGTGGGGTTTTTCTACAATTAAACTTTTTAAAAGAGCAATGAAGAGTGAAATTTTCTGTTTAAAATAAGGCAGCACAGTGCCTTATTTTTGGTTTGGTGTCCACCACTGCCCCTGCATGCTCTCCAATGTCAAGTCCATATGTGAATTTTGTTATTCCTCAGTTAATTGAGTGGTAGGAAAATTTTAGGGTCTGCTTCTTAAGGTCTCTGCTACAGGCTTTATTGTGAAAAGAGATTTATTGATGGGCTTCTTGTCCTTTCAGAGTGACAGGCTACTGCAGCCTGGCTGACATTGTGGTGGCCACACCAGGGAGGCTCACAGATCACATTAACCAGACCCCAGGCTTCAGCCTGACACAGCTTCGTTTCCTGGTGAGTCACCACAGCTCTCCCATCTGAGTGCAGTGTCTGCTACAGCAGTAATTCCTTCTTACTTCTTGTGTGGAACATAAATATCTCTCTGTTGGAGCTGTTGTGTGGGCCTGTCTGCACTCCAGATTGTGGAGGGAGCAGTCACAAGATGAGATGTTTGATTCCAACTTGTGACACCCAAGCATCCACCCACTTCCCCTTCTCTCTTAGGCTCTTGCAAACTTGGAGTAAGGATGGGCAAGAAAAGCAATTCTATTGACTAGAAGCTTCCATTATCTTACCTTCTTGCTCACTGGTTACAGATGCAAAGGAAAATAAAAACTCCCAATATTTAATAAGTGGTGGTTTTCATCCTTGTGAGTCCAGATCGTGGATGAAGCTGACCGTATGATTGATGACATGCACCAGAACTGTCTGAACCAAATTGTCAAAGCTGCATTCCAAGGAGAAAATGGCTCTGGCTCCAACATGCTTTTTCAGAGGAGCAAACCAGGGCCTTTAACAGCAGCCAGGTAAGTTGCAGAGTGCATTTCTTTGAACTGATAGTGTGGACACCAGAACTTGGATGTCACTGCCCTGCTCCACTGTACTCTGCCACACAGAGTCTCAAAGCTTCATTCCTCTGAGAAACGTCTACCAAAATAAGGCAGTGAGCAGCTGATGCCAGAGGATGTCCTTCAGACTAAGTATTGTGTTCTCCAGGTTTTCCTTATGTAGACTAAAGGAGCATCAAAAGAATGCACAAATATTGCAAATCTGTAATCCATTTGCACATAACTATAGTAATGCTTTCTGGCAAAGCTCAGTAAAGGATTTGGAGAAAACCTCTTGCAATTAACTATCTGCAGCTGCTGGTTTTGTACAGCAGTGGCAGAGATGTGTCAGAAACTGAGATGAATGGCCAAGGAAGGACATGACTAGAATGAGAACATGGGTAACCAGGGTGCAGGGATTTGTGCAGGAGTAATGGATTGGGGCTGTGCACTTGTGTGAGAATGCTCATCAGTTCTGTCTGTGATCTCCACCATAAAACAAGGGTGGAAAAGGACCTACAGGAAAGGCCCAGGGCAGGAAAAGAGCACCAAAGAGCATTGATTGCTTCCCTTGTATCATGTGAAGGCACTTGGGGTGAAACACCTTTGCCCCATCCTCAAAGCCCAGTTTCTGTGTGCTGTTTTCTTTCAGTTCCTGCTCTCCTCAGATACCCTTGCAGAAACTGCTGTTTTCAGCCACACTGACCCAGGACCCAGAGAAATTGCAGCAGCTGGATTTATTCCAGCCTCGTCTCTTCACATCCGTGTATTCCGAGAAAAACAGAGATGGAACAGAAACTGAACAAGAGACTAATAATAAATACACACTCCCAGAGGGGCTGTCGGTATGATGTGAATTCTTTTGAATGAGTTACACTTGAAGATTTGTTTAATTCAGGACTAATTGTGGTTTTGCCCTAAAACCAGTATGTCTTCCCTGTGTTTCCTTGCAAAAGTGGCTTTGGGAGTATATATGACCCAGAGAGCTGTACCTTTGCACGTTTGTTTTCTCATTACTTAATGTTCATTTGATTAAGACTTGATTATTTTTTAAGTTAATCTGTCTTCATGTGGAATTAAATTTAGCAGCAATGGGGAGTGGAACTAGGAAATCATAATAATGTAGTAGCACCTATCAATTGTCCATATGTCTAACATTCATTTCAAGACGTGTATATACAGGCCAGCCTGTAGGCAGGAAGGCAGTGCATGTTGTCACTTGCTGTGGAGATGTAGGAGCATTAGAACAACTCAGGTCTCCTGTCTCCACTCGTGTTGTATCCTGCCAGCCTGTTTATTCTAAAGGGGATGGCATTATGGGCTCTGGTTTTGGTGCTGTTAGTCAGCTATAAAACATCCAAGCCTGTGTAGGTCATGGACAGGTAGTGGTTTCAGGGAAGGTAGTCTTGGCAAGAAGTGATTTTTCTCTCTGAACTCCTTCCCTGTTGACTGCAGCAATGTTACGTGCCTTGTGACCTGAATTCCAAGCCTTTGCTCCTCTTGTATTTCATGCTGAAAATGAAATTCACCCGTGTGTTGTGCTTCACCAACTCCAGGGAAGCCTCTCACAGGTAAACATGAATGAGATCACTCTCATGGGTATCTGTCAAGGGACCTTACAGAGGTAAAGAAGTGACAGTTCCTCTCTCATTTACCTGCAGGTTGTTCCTGCTGGTTCAAGCCTTTGGTGGAGTCACCGTGGCGGAGTTTTCTTCTCGGTTACCTCCAAATGAGAGAAAGAGAACCTTGAAGGAGTTTGAACAAGGAAAAATACAACTGTGAGCATCTTAAGCTAGTTTCCTGTATGTTTTCCAGCACAGGCTGTTTGCAGTGTAAAAAGCTAAACAGAACAAGGGACACAGTTGGGTCCAGGGTGGAACAGTTGGGACACAGTTACTTGGGGTCTTCTAAAGCATGCAGGAGTCTGTTGCAGAAGGGGTGTGAGTCCAAGTGAGAAGCCTCACTTGACTTGTGGCTTTGAATTGTTTATCCTTCATGTTCTAACTCAGCCTGTTCTAATCTAGCTGCAGTCTGACTTTCTACGTGTTGTTTTATAACAAGCAATAAATATAAATGTGTGTTAATAGAGTTGCCCGAAACACACAGGTTTGCAAATCTGGAGTTTAATGTTTGTGATGAGCATCTGGTACTTGTAGGGTGGAAGTGGATGTTGGTGCTTGAACTGTATTTAGTGTTACAGCTTCCTACTGAAGCAGTCCCTGCTCAGACTGGCATACAGGTCTACTTCTACCCATGTGTTTGCTTTGCATTGGGTTTTGGTAGCTATATGAGATTGTATCTGTGCAGTGTATCTGAGGAAAAGGTAAAAACCTATTTTCTGTGTGTTTTTTTAATCCAAACCTGGTGTATAAATTCCTCCTTGACTACTGGAATTTCTCACCTCAGCATTTGTGTGTTCTGTGCTTCTATGGAATATTCAGATTCCTTAGAGATTTGTATGAGCTGGGAGGTGTCTGGCACGTTGGAGAATCTGGAAACACCCAGTAACTTTTTGTGCTCAGCAGAGGGTGACAAGCCTGTAGTGATGCTTGGAGGTCTGTGGGCAGCTAATAAGGCCAGTGGCAATAAGAAGTGACTTGCAGTGCTGCTGCCAGGCTTAGAGGCAGAGGCTGACTGTCCAGTTTGAACAGAGATTAGCAAGAGTTGTATTCACTGGTGTTTTATTTTTGTGTTTAAGTGCCTGAGATGTTACCTGAAATGACTATGTATACATTTACAAACAGGTTAATCAGCACAGATGCCACAGCCCGAGGGATTGATGTTAAAGGAGTGAATTATGTGGTAAACTATGATGCACCACAGTTCATCAGGACGTACATTCACCGGTAAGACAACAGGAGCAAGAGGAAGATGTGGGAGCTTGGTTTGTTTTGAAATATTTAGCAAAGGTGACATGCACTTAAAAGGGCTTTCAACTTTTCTTTTTGCTTTAATATGCAAGTAGCTTTCTAGCAAAAATTAAGCCTAGCATTGCTTGGAATCAGACTATCTTAAAACTGGAGAATTTTAGCATTAAAATCTTGGAGTCAATAATGGCAGTGACTATGGGGCTAACCTGACTTGAAGCTACTTTCTTTGTTTTCAGAGTTGGAAGAACAGCTCGTGCAGGAGAAGCAGGTGTTGCTTTCAGCTTGGTCCTTAGAATCCAGGTATGTCTTTGGTGTGGGATTCATTTGAAAGGATGCATGCAGGGGCATAAGGATCATGAAGTTCATACTGCTTCCCAGCTTTTCCAGTCAGCTGAGCTTTGTGCTTGGACACTTCAATTATGTCCTGACTAAGCAGCATGTTCCCAAATGTGCTGATTTTGTAGCTGATAGGCAGGGGGTGTCTCATCTCCAGTGGCTGTTTTGTGCAGGAGCGGCGGTTCCTGCGGATGCTGAGGGATGCTGGCATCCAGGATATAAAGAAACACCCAGTGAAGGGCAACTCCTTGAAGCCATTGGTGCAGCAATATGAGGGAGCTCTGTGTAAGCTCGAGAAGACAGTCAAGGTAATTGAAATGGGGAAGAAAACAAACTATGCAAGTTGCAGTTTGATTTTTTTATTGCAATTCATGCTTAGCACAAGTGTTAGTGTCCAGGATCCTTTCCTTCATCTAAAATAATACCAGTCAGCAGTGGTGAAGGCAGCATTGGTAGGTGCATCATTATGGAATACTCTGAAAGGGTGGGGAGGGGAGAAAGTTTTTCTGTCAAAGTTAGGCAGTGTTCCTGGAGGGGTTTAAAAGATGTGTAGATGTGGCACTTGGACGTGATTTAGTGGTAGGTTTGGCAGTGCCAGGTAAATGGGTGGATTCAATGGTCTTAAGGGTCTTTTTCAACCAAAACAATTCTGATTTTTGGTGGTTTTTTTCTATTCTACCCTTCTCTTTACCTCTGTAGCTGAGATTTTGACAGCTACCCAGAGAACTGCAAGCAAAATGCAGAGATTAAACCTTTTGTCATTACAGAGTTTAAGACTGTAATGTACAGCTATCTGCAGGCCCTTCTTTATAGACCAATGTGAAGTTGAGGACTTTGAGACAAAAGCAGGGTAGCATTTACCTACACAGATGGATCCTTAATAGACTTTGTGCTGCATGACTTGGGCAAGTGTTCTGCTCTCTAATCTGAGAACTCATAAATACCTAGCCCTGAAAAATGATGATTTTGAGTTGTAGACTAGGAATATTTGAGAACTGGGATAGAAAGGACTATTAAATTGTCCTATTCCTCCCTGAAGTCCCTTCTGTGTGACTCTGAGACAGGGGCATCTTCAGTCACCTTGTCAACTTTTAATTTTGAACAGAGCGAGCGAGCACAGAAACGAGCCTGAGCGAGTGGAGGCTGAGCTGGCTGCTGTGGCACTGAAGCTGCTGCGTGGGACAGGCCATGGCTGCTCCCCAGCACTGACTCATGGTCCCTCAGTGGTTGGTTCCTCACCCTTATCGTATCTGAAGTCAGCTATTGCAGGCCTTATTCCTCTTTCAAGGACACTGTGAACAGAGTTCAGTTACTGGTTTTAAAAAAAAAAAAAGATAAATTTTGAGATACAGGTTGTCTTGAAGAGGACTTTGCATCGTATCCTGCTGGCATATGTAGAATTACCACCAGCTCCTGAGCGTGGCCTGATGGAACTGCTGTCCTCCAGTGGTGAGGGCTGGGCCCTCACTCCTGCACTGGGACAACGGTTCTGTCTGTCTGCAGATGCATAAACACCTGTGCAGTGCCTGTAGCAGAAATGTGTTTGAAGAGCTGCTCTAGGCTGCAACTGACTCCAACTTTTAAATAAATATAATATATATTTTTAAAACACTGTCTAATAAAGATTCCTGGGCTCAGGAATTGGACTTTATGATCTTTGTGGGTCCCTTCCAACTCACGGTATTTTATGATTAGGGATGGAGATATTGTTAAAAGGACTTTTCACTGTTACAGTCCTGTGCCTTGTCCTTTTCTTGCCTATGTTGTTTCCCTCCAATGTTCTGTACCAGAGGTAACAGCAGGTATTATTAAGTGTAGATTGATGTTAATGCAGACTGAAATGTGTGATGGCTAATATGAATGTCCTGGAGCCAGCTGGTGTCACTGCAAGCCATAAGTCTGTATTTGACACATGCCATGGTATTTTTAGCTGCCCTGGCAGAAGGCTTAGAGCTGCCATGTAGCTGTGACCTGCAACTACTCTCCAAGGGTTGCTTTTCCTTCAGCAGGAATGGCTGCAGCTCTGGCCTTTATGATCGCAAAGCAAAATAAATGTACACCAGCATTAGCAGTAAATTATTGAAAGCTGGGAATCTTGAAGAAATGGGGTTTGGGAATGGTGGTTGAATCTTGTGAAGATAGGAGCAGAGTTGTTTTATAGCAATGGAGCAGTGTGTGTTCTCCTGCTGTGGCTGCTTGCTCTCCAGTTGTTTTTCCACAGCACGGGTGTCTGGGCTGCTGCTGCTGGAGTCCCAGGAATGGAAATCCTCTTGTGCAAGAGCTGTGAGCTCCCACGGGCAAAACCAGGATCTGCCTCTCGCGTCCCCTCAGCCGGGCTGNTCCGGGCGGGCGGCGGCAGAGCCGCGGCAGCTCCCCGCAGGGTCGGGATGGGGCTGGAGCTCTACCTGGACCTGCTCTCGCAGCCCTGCCGGGCGCTCTACATCTTCGCCCGGAGCAACAACATCCCCTTCGAGTTCAAGCGGGTGCAGCTGGCCAAGGGTGAGCGGGGCCGGGGGCGGCGGGGGCACCCCTGTCCCAGGCGGGGCCAGCCCCGGCCTTTGCGGCTGCCCCGCTGCTCCCCGCGCCGGCACGGCGGGTCCCTTCGCCACTCCCGGGGGGGATGCTCGATTCCAGCCCTCGGGTTACTCACCGTCCCCATCAGAGTGAGATGCTGAGAGAGGGTGGGGTGGCTCTCCTGCTGCAGAGGGTTCCTGTTGCCTACACAAAAACAATAACTAATTCTTCAGAGCAATCCTGTACTATAAGTACTGATTTCCGTGCCTGTGCTCCTCTGCAGCAAACAGGGCTCTGCCAAGGCATGTGATATCTTTGAAATCGGCCCCACCCAGCAGAAAATGGGTCTCTGAAAAACAGAGACACTTTTCTGAGAAGTCCTCAGGATGTGCCAGGTCTGAGGCATTCCCCATTTAGATGGGAAACAAAAAGCTGCAGGGATGGGACAGTCACATATGGGCGAGGACAGCTGAGATGTGTGGTTCTTGTTCAGGAATTCAGCTTAGAAAATCTTGTGCTCTGGTAAGCAGCAGCAGTTGCTGAGAGCAGCCCTTCTCCTCTTGGCAGGGCTTAACCCCCCTTGGGAGGCTCGTCATGCACCAGCTTGCAGAGCTGTGGTCATGTGTAGGTAGGGCAGGGCAGGGGTAGGGCTGCCCCTCTGGGGCTTCCACTGGCTCGAGTGGTTTGTGGTCTGGTTATTTTGGGAGGGTTGAGGACCAGCTTGTGATGGCTGTGGAGCGAGACAGTGCAGCTGGCAGTAATCTGAACACTGAGAAATGAAGAGAGGTGGTTTTGTTGGGTTAAAACCAGCTGATAACTGGTAGGAGCCTGTCCAAAGGTGTCTTTTCACCCAAGGAGATCCAAAGATCTGTATCTTCTTTCTTTGTAATTGAAGCTTGTAAAACCTATCCTTCAACCTCTCCAGATATCTGATGGATTTGAAATTAAGGTAATGCATTGGGCATAAAAAGGCCTCAGTAAGTAATGCTTAAAAACAATGAAAGATGAGAAGGCTCCTGGAGCTGAAATTGAGGAAGGAACAAAAGAGACTCCAACTTGAGAAAAACTTCAGATGTGTTGTGGTTGAGTCACTGGGTGTTCCCCTGCACCTGAGCTGTGTGTTGGTTGTACCTTACTGAGGCTTTCCTCCCACTTGTCTTGTAGCAAAAATTTTTGCAATTGTTTGTAGCTGGGGGCTGGCTCATCTTGTGTCCTTCCCCTTCTTTCCCAATAAATTAATTGTAGTGGTGAGACACTGGAGCAAAGGAGAGGAGACTGGCAAGGAATGAGAGCACCAAAGAAAATGGAACAACTGAAATGCAAGGATAGGGGAAGTGAGAGGAAGGAAAGGGAATTAAATCACAGATTCCCAGTGCCCTGTGACCCTTGGCAACAGCGCCTGCTTTTGGCTTGTGAATTTAAGATGGGTGATTTGGGTGCATCTCATCCCATTCCTGCAGAGCGTGCACCTCCCATGCCATGGGGAAGCTCTCACTGGTGCCCCAGTGGGGGAGGCCTCACTGCACTGGTACCTGACACTGCACAGTTTGTAAGGACAAGGTGAGGGAACTGATACTCAGAATTGAGCTGGTGGCTTAAATGTGATGCCCCAGAAAAGGTCTTGGCCCCTAATAGGACAGAGAGCCCTACTGACTCTCTGCTGAAAGGGGTACAAAGAGTGAGAATGGGTAGGGATCACCTGGCATTCAAAGGACACCTGAAGACCTGGAATCTGCACACTTCATTTTTTTGAGAGGGGCAGGGGAGATGGTCTGTGAGCCAGGTGACAGGGCATAGTCACAAATCAAGTTTGCCAAGTACAGAAAAGCTAAATTTGCTTCCAGAGCATCTCCTCTGGCACACAGATTCTCAGATGGCTCACACAGCAGGACAGGGCACAAGGTTAGTTACACATTAGAGAGGCTTGAATACCCAGGCAGCCACATGTGGCTGAAGTGAGAGGATGGAAAAGGCTGTTACAAACAAGTCACATAGAACAAGGCTTCTGAGACTGCTTTCAGAAAGAGTGGAGTACACTGAGACCTCAGATGAACAAAGCACCTTCTCCTGTCAGGTTCACTCTGCCTGCATTTTGGGGAAGACCTGCAAGATAGATTAAAAGCAACCTCAAATCCATATTTGCTCTTACAAAAGATTGCAAGATGCACAGGAGCTAATTGAAACTTCATCTGTAATGAAGTACCCATGGCTTTATATGGAATCACAGGAATTTATTTTCATCTGTGGACTTTAGAAAGTGTAGTTGAATATAAATTACATTATCTTTCAGAAAAGGTATCTGCTTTCTCACTGTCCTCCCTTCCTTGGAGGAAAGGGATAGTGAGATCCCTTTCCTCCAAGGTGCTTGGTGCTTCCTCTGGGTTTGTACAGGACAGGTACCTCCAGGCACCAGCTTGGAGTGGATAGAGCCCTAAGCTATCAAGTGCTGTTGGTATGAAAGGACTCCTAACCATCCTGCCTGTGGTCGAGAGGTGGGTCTGGTATGCAGGCAATAATCAGCAAGTAAGCTGATACCACAGGGCTAGCCCCCTACTCACCCTACAGCACTTATTCATTGCTTATAAACTTGATACAAGACACAATTTGTACAATCAAAACCAGAAACTTGAAGCTAGATGGTCTCCACAAACTCCTCAGGTGTTTACAAACAGGTGCTGAGTATCCCTGCCAAGTAAAACTTCTCATTTCCCTCCTCAGGGCAGCACAAGACGGAGGAGTTCCGGAAGGTGAATGTCCTGATGAAGGTGCCTGCACTAAGGGATGGTTCTTTCACCTTAGCAGAGAGGTGAGGCTCAAATAAGCTCAATCTCCTACTGCAGTGTTCTTTATCCCAATGCTTGGATTCTGCCAGTGTACTGCTGGGACTGCAGTCCAGGCAGGTTTTTGTCTCCTTCCTATCCTGTGTTCCACTTGTACATAACAAACCTGTGTTTCAAGAGAAGCTATCTTACGTAAGCAACTTGAACAGCTTTAACAGTAGAAAAAGCTGCTGCTTGGAGCTACTTTTCTGCTTTGTAGGCATTGTTTCTGAGCTTAAATACCTGTCCAGGTGTCCTGCTCTCTGCCTGCAGCTGGAGGCTGGAGGCCAGGGCAGGCAATCTGGCATAAAGCACCCGCTGCTGGATGGCCAGGCTACGTGAAGCTCAGATTTGGTATAAACTCATTCTGCAGCTTCTATTTGCTCAAAACTGTACCAGCAGACCACACCTGTCTTCTTGCTGGGCAATTACTTGTATTAGATTGTGCTTCACAGGCAGCAGCACAAACTCTCCTGTGCTGTGCCCTGCTGCACTTCTACCTGACTCCCATCAGGTTTGTGTGGCTGTTTGTCCAGCAGTGCAAAATTTGGGGAGGAAAGAAAGGATGAGGTGCTTTAATCTCAGATGATTTGCTCACCGGTCTGTCTTGCTCTCTGGGCAGCATTGCAATCCTCCTGTACCTGGTCCAGAAATTCAAGACTCCTGATCACTGGTACCCATCTGACCTGCAAAAAAGGGCTAGGGTTGATGAGTACCTGTCCTGGCAGCATGTCAACATCCGTGCGAAGGGGAGCAAGTTGTTCTTAACCAAGGTAAAACCATTATATATGAAAAATGAGGTGCAAAGGACTGTAAGTGAAATGGCCTGCCTGTCTGCAGGGCCTTTCTCAGCAAATGTACAATCCAAGTGAGAGAGAGGAACAAAACTGACTTGGCTGCTGAAGCGAGCCTAGCTGAAGTAGCCTGGATCCTTCATGCTGCAGTCAAAGGCCCAGAGCAAATGCATCCTGGGTGAGCAGCTCCCCCCAGACTCAGCCTGGCTTCATGGAAAGAAACAATCTCCCTCTGGAAAACAAAACACAGTGCTGGCAGATGATACAGTATTCCCTTTGATGCCTCAGGTTTTAGCTTTTGTATTTTTCAGATTCTGTACTGCTTTAGTGTGTGGGTCTGGGCTTCATATTAAGGGATGATGAGCTCTCTGCACAGAGTAGGGAGACAAAACAATTCCTTCTCTAGCTGGGGACCAAGGACAAATGATCCAAATCTTAGGCCCAAGATCAAAAAAGTGGTGGACTGAAGAGAGAAAAACAAGGATGGGAATTCATGGGCTAAAGCTGTAATTGGACAATTAACTCCAATATGAAAATGGACCAAAACTTATAGAAGTTATAGACCAGTTGTCCATTTTGTGACCATTTTGGATTCACCTGGGGTGTAGCCCTGGCTGGGTTCTTGTACTGCCTAAGGTGTATTCATTGAAGCTTTTAAATAAATCCTTACTTTATTCTTTAACTCTGTCCAGCCTCTGTGCTAGGTCAGCCTTCACAAGGCATCATTTTGAGAGGAGACTTTTGTGGTTGAATTTTTGTAGGCAGCAGACAAGGAGAGGCAGGAAGTAATAACTGACATTTATGTTAACCTGGCAAGGTTGATGAGCAACTCTGGTTGTTCTCATGCATGGCTTGTGAGGGATCCTCAGAAGGTGGCAGTGAGAGTGTGATGACTAGATTTGGAAGGAAGCACATAAAAAGCAACTTGTTTCTTCTCCCTGCCAGGTGCTGCTGCCTCTCATCACAGGCCAGCCACTTCCTCCAGAGAAACTGGAGTTTCTTACTGAGGAGCTGAACGTTGCCCTGAAGCAGTTTGAGGAAAAGTTCTTGCAGGACAAGCCCTTCATTGCAGGCAGCGAGGTCTCCCTGGCAGACCTCGTGGCACTGGTGGAGCTCATGCAGGTGAGGATCAACCCCAGCACTGCTGGACATGTGAGTTGGGCTGTGGGCAGGCCAGGCCAAGGGGTGCTGCTGCACCCCCACCTCTGTAATGGCACATCTTCCCTGGGGTTAGGTCTTGCTTCTTTTTGACTTTGATCACAATTAATTTTACCGGGGAAAACCTACTTTGATAAAACAGTTCTTTCTATAGAAATATGGACAGAATTCATCAGGAAAGAAAGATAAATTACAAACTAGGCAGGAAAGTACAGGTATTTGGAGAGCTGGGTTGGTGTGCATGGACTTCCATGTTCTGCTTTAGACCATTCTTGGGTTAGCCATGGCAGAGCTCTTTGCTGCACGTCCCAAGGGACAGCAGCTGCTGAGGGTGTCACCACTTGCCTCCTATGACCTAAGAGCCAGAGATGAGCTCCACCTAATATCATGACTGTCTGCTGCCTTGAGCCAGAAGCATATCCATTTTCATGTGGTCCCATCCCTGGCAAATGGCCTGTTTGCCTCACTCTGGGGTGCTGTGTCTGTCTCTGCAGCCTGTGTGTGCTGGGTACGACCTGTTTGAGGAGAGGCCGAAGTTAAAGGAGTGGCGCAGGAGGGTGGAAGAAGCTGTGGGGAAGCAGCTCTTCCAGGAAGCCCACGAGGAGATCATGAACGTTAAGAACTTGACTGCTGATCATTTTGCACCTGAGTTGATGGAGAATTTCAAGCAGCAGCTCCTAAAGCAGAATTAGAGGGTTATGCTCTAATAAAATGGATTATTTTTCTGAAGGCATATTGTATTCTTTCAGCATTTCTTCTGAAAATCATAAACACCATTCCACAAAATGCACTTCCCTTCATTCACAGCCTTTCTGCAACTTAGAAGGGAAGAAAAATACATCTTAGACTGCCATGAGCAGCTTTTCTCTCTTGTCCACTGAAGCATGGGAACTGTGTAGCTCTGTAGGCTTTTCTTTCATGCCCCAGCACCACTGGATCTGTTTCAGGGCTGAGGTGATTCAGTCTATGTGGGAACAGGGGCAATCAGAGCTGCCCTCCCACATCTGCTCTGAGTTTTCCAGGCCAGAGCAAAGGTTTCCTGAGGGTATGGCAGAATAGGTGTGTCTGAAAAAGGAAAAAAAACATTGTAGCAGATGGTTTTCACTTTGCCAAGTGGAAACGGTCTGCTGGAAGATTTTTGCACTTTAGGAAAGAGACAGGTCAGGACCCAGCCCCGGTGGGAGCCCTGCCAAGGCTCTTGAACACCTGGCCACTAGATGCTGCTGCATCACCTGTGAGAGCAAGGGGCCAAAGTGCCCAGGAGTAGGGAGCTGTGCTGGTACCCAAGGGATGCCTCCAGCTTCTGGCAAGGACAGAGTCAATAAAGCTCCTCGCCCAGAGACTCATGCTACACTCTACAAAGAACATCCTGCACAGTGGAAAAAAGCTGCTTTTCTTGGTCAAGCTGCTGCAAACCACATGCAAAGCCCTCTGCAAACCACATCATGCTCTGTCCCTCTCCCAGAGTGGTTTGTCAGCACAGCAGAAACCATTTTGGCCAGGCTGTTGGCACGGAGTGCTGCTGTGGCTGGGCTAGCACTGCCAGCACAGGGAGCTGTGTGAGCAGAGAGCTTGGTACATGAGTTGGGGAATGTCCCACACATGGTTAATGCTCCACTGCTCTTCAGTCTCTTCAGATCCTCATAAAGTCAATGGCTGCATTTGCCAGGTGTTGTAGCTCTGTTTGGATTTGTAATCAGGGTTTGGAAGGAAGTGGACATTAAGTCATCATCCACACCTGTGCAGCACCCTTCATAACCATAGCCTGTGTCCCTTTGTGCCATTCCTGCTTTCCTGTTCTCCTGTCCCTGTGACCTCCCATTTCCAGGTACAGGCCTCCATGAGGAGGGTTCCAGTTTGCAGAATTGTTTTTCTCCCCTCCTTGTTAAGCTGTTTGTCCCTGCTGCTGGTTACACCATCCATGGGGAAGGCTGCACACTATGCTGGGTGCAAGATGTCAGTCTGAATGCAAGTCAAGTTATTGCAGTGCCCAGAAATGGTGAATGTAGCTGCTCAAAGTCTCACACATTTTTTTCAGTTGGATCTACTTTTTGGGGAATGAGCCAGCTGGCTTTTCTGTTTGTTTTCTGAGTAAACTGCCCTTTAGTTCAAAAGGCCACACGAACCACAGTCTGCATTGCATATGCCTGCAGGCTGAGCTATAGGAGCCAAGCAGGCTGGTGCCTTTACTTTCCATCCTTCCAACCTGCAGGAAATCCTCAATGTCAGTGGTGAAAAGGCACATTTGCCCTCAAACTCTCTCCCTTTCTGTGCTGACGCATGCAGGGATATTTGTCTTCTTACCTGATGTTTTATTGGTAAATTTGTTGAGAAGGGCCTGTTGCATGCCAGTGAGCAAAGCCAATGCCAGCAGCTCTCTCCTGGCCCTAGGAGTGCTTGCATGCCTGGTGCCTGAGCAGCAATGCCTGAAGGCCTGTCCTGCTGCAGCTGCCAGAGTGCTGAGCCCCAGGAGGTGTTTACGTTGTACCACTTCCTTCCTCTGACTGCAGCTTTACCACACTCCCCAGCTGGGCTGCTCTGCACCCCTGCAATTAAAGAGGTGCCTTTGCTGCCTTACCGAGGCTGCCCAGCCTCGCTGCACTCTGCTGTTGGCACCTTTGTACCTTCCCTGACTTTCAACTTTTCCCTTTCTTGAGAGAGCAGACTTCTACCAGCATCATAAATATTTCTCACACTTTCTGTTCAAGTATAAGCAGAGCAGAGAAACAATCAAAACCAAGAGTCTATTTTGTAGGGTGCTAATCTTGACAGATCTCAAAATGGACTTAAGAGCAGAGCCTTTTGTGACACAGATCTCCCTGCAGAATCTCCAGATTGGGCTGCTCTGCATGCAAACCATTGCACAAGCCAAGGCAAATAAAGTGTCTTCTTTAAACTTTTTTTATTTACTATACATGTAGCACAAAAGCTCCATGTAAGAGCCTTGAGCCAATTTTCTGCTCGTTGGAATGAGGCACAAGTTCTTTAAATGTCACCCACTGTGCATTCCTGCAAGGATGGCTGCCTTCAAAACCAAGCTGGAGCTATGTTCAGAGCTGGCTCTCTGGTGCTCCTCCACTGCTGTTTCACAAAGGATAAGTACACTTGCCTCACTCCAGCCAGGTCATGATGGCAGGAAGGGATTTTAAATTGTTTTTCCCATACTTTCTGCTGGGCACGTATGCAGTGACCAGTGGCATTTTGAGCCCTTCCACTCCCACAGGACAAAGCACCTCCCTAGAGTAACACCTTGGATGGCCACAGAGTTATAAAACAGATAAATCTGACTTGTTCTTTGCTCTAAATCATGGAGATAAGGCTGCTCATCCTTGTACTTTGCCTTTTGCTATCCCTCCACCTCTGTATTTTGTTCTTTTGTGTCATTGGATCTTGTCTGGTTCCAATTCCTAGATTGAAAACCCTGGGAGCTGCCTCCCAAAACCCAACAGGTTGTGCAAGAGTTTTGGTTGCCTTGGTACAAGGTCTGTTGCATGTCTACTCCCCTTTCACCCTGAAAAGGGAGAGGGATTACACCTCCACTGTCAGCTTAACGTGTCAGCTTAATCGAACGTGTTTGATTCAACTTCCTCAATTCTTGCCAGGGCTATTTGGAAATAAGTGAGAACCTGTGATTTCTGGAATAAAATGAAGCTGTAACACACAAAATAGGAGGAATGTTTAAAAAACAGAAAGACATCCTGAGACTTCTTCTAAATGCAAAACTTAATTTTTTTGTGTCTTGTCCCTGTTTCCAAAATGCTGACAGAGAAAATAAGGGCAGGAAAAATGGTCTTTGAGGTGATGGAGTCAAATGAAAATACAGTGCTAGAAGCACTAGCCTGGAGCCAGGAATAATCAATCAAATGCCCTATAACACAACCAGATAAAAATACCTCTTTGGTTATGTGGGCTGTGCAGTGCAGTCAGCAAATTGGATAAAAACTTAAGGAAGGAACATTTCCAGGAGGCACATGAAAAGATCTTTGAAGTTCAGATAGGACTAATGGATCAACTGAACCATGAATAAAGGAGCAAAGTGAACCCACACTGCTAATGCTTCTGCACACTGCTGAGATCAACACTCTTCTCAATGATTTCTCAGAGTATGGGCACGGGTGCACTTTGAAGCACAAAGACTTCTCTGACTATTTACCTGTGCAGAGCCACTTTCATACTACTTTTCCCCACTCCCTTAACATTTCAGATTCCTTTGCACTGAAGGAGTTTGAACTCAAGCAGCTGCCACAAGACTCTATGAGCTGTGATCTCCAGCCTAGGGGTGCTGGGTGCAGGTGCTCAAGAGGCTGAGCTGTGCTGCAGGGGAAGTGAAGGGGGTGCACAGCCCCTGTCCCCGTTCTGGCTGAGAAACTGAAAAATTCTTACAGTGCTCTTCTAAATCTCAAAGTTCTAAACCCCTGGAAATGTTCCAGTTTGTAATTTGTCTAGTCCACAAGCTCCCAGCTCAGTACCCAAGCCATTTCACAAGAAAAAAAGCAACTGATCCTCCAGTTCCCTCTCCCTGAGATTCCCATGGCTCTTTCCCAAGATCTGTATGACATATAAGCACAACACTGATAGCAAGGTGTCAGCACAGCTGAGGTGGGTTTGACTGGGGGTGACTTTGCCCTGAGTGGTTCAGCTGCTCTATCTCACAGGTCCCAGAAGTCCCTGTACCCAGCCAGCACGTCACCTTCCCGAATCACACAGCTGTGAAACGCTGTGGGCTCAGTGCAAGTGACAAATACCAGGGAGAGGAAAGTCACTTTGAGTGAGTATGCAGCTGTAATGTCCACAGAGAAGTCCTCCACGCTTCACTGCCATTCAGATGTCACCTTGCAGCAGAGACTATGTGACCAAAGAATTATGTTCTGAACAGAAAGCCCGACTGAGATCTGGCGGTGCGTGATTAACACTGGCTGAGAGGACACTGTGCAAAGGCCCCGTCTGCAGCGTGGCACAACCCTGCAGAAGTGTGTTACAAAACTCAGCATTTACCTTGTGAAAGTCGTAGTGGGATGCTGTGGGTGAGAGTTGCTCCCCAGCCCCTGCGGTGCCAGCCAAAGCTGTGGAGGGGAGTGTCAGCCTCCTCTCTCTCACTGCTTAGTACCAACCTCTTTTTTGAAGCTGGTAATTGACCGCTACTCGCAGATTGTCACTACTCACGTTACTTTCCCTTCCCTTCCCTTCCTGAAGGAAAATGAAGGAACACGCCGCCAGCCACAGTGGGCCAGGGGCGCCTGATGCTGTGGGAAGGGGACCTCTGTACCCCCTGCTCCAACTCCGGCCGCGTCTCCCCGCCCCTGCCCCGGCTAAGGTGGGCTCTCCTGGGGTCCCCCGGCACTCTCCAGTGCTCGCCCCGGAGGAGAGCGGCGTCCCGCGCTCCCCCCACGGCCCAGACCCCGCTCCCTCCGCCCCCGCCCCGCACGGCCGC